>JAHSUH010005046.1:0-17527 GCA_025388415.1 Cynanchum wilfordii | reverse complement strand
TAAAATTCAATTCTTATTACCACTATATTATTGATAAATTTCATCACTAGAACATCTCACACTTATTAATACTCAATGAAAATTCACTGGTACAAGGACTTCCTTTGTGATTAAAAAGAAAAAAGAAAAAGATAGCTAGGATATTTGGGTGCAGTACTATTTTATGGTTTTAAAGATATTCATTTTTAATTCTCAAAAAAAAAATATCTAGCTTTATTTTCAAAATAAATTTCTAAATTAATTTATATCAAACTTTAATTTTAAATAATATTTAGTTCAAATATTTGTAAATAATTTATATTTTAATAATTTTTTTTTTTTTATAAAAAGAATTTAAGTGTAAATAATAAATAAGCCGTGAAAAATTATTTTATTTATATATTTTACTCTAGATTTTTTTAATAAAAAAATTAATTTATATGGAAACAAAAAGAAAAAGAGTGTTAACATCAAATATATAAAAACTTTAAATAATGGGGACTAAGCCACCAACCCATCTGTTTATAGAATATTTTAGGAACATATAAGTAGAAACAAAATGAGCAAATATACTGTCATTTTAAAATAAACTGACAGGCACCCACTATTTCACATATATCACTATTGAAAATGAAATAAACTTGAACTAACCCACTCCTTGTTATTCACTGACCGATCCTATAAAATATCATACTCTTATTTCACCCCTTGCAAAACCCCTGAATCTGAAAGTACTATTAGCAACCTAACCATGGGTGAGAAGGTTTCCAGGGTTTCCCAAGTGATTTCATTGTGTATCTTGTTTGTGGGACATAAATTTGTTGAGTTAAGATGAGAGGCAGTGGGAAGGGAGCATGTCTTGACTTTAACTACTCACTTCACTGGACACTGTGGCTAAACACAAATTAACGTCAGTTGAATTTACGGTCTACAGGCCTCTATTTCACTCGATTTTTTTAAGCAAATTATTTTGCTGTTCTTGATTACATTGATTTACTTAGGAAGTTTTTATTTATTTTTTTTTTCCAATTATTTTGGGGATTTGCAGGTGGTACCCTTTGGGGGGATGTATTCATGCAACATATTAACCCAAATTTTATGATTTACGTTTCTTTTTTCTGCAGTTTATTGTCTCGAGGCGTCGTTTTGCTAGTTAGTTCTTGGTTCTGTCTAACTTTGAATTCCCTACCGGGCATCAAAACAGATTTATGTCTATAGTTTGGTTTTTGTGAGCAGAGCTTTTGTTTATTTATTTTTATAGTTGTTATTTAGTTTCTAATTAATTTTAAGGAATTTTGGAAACAAATATTGAATGGTCCATTCCTTTTAAGGCAAACATCCGAACCAATGTATCTAGAATTATATTTATATTGAACCCTGGTTTTTTGTTTTGTTTCTATTTAATTTTTATATAATTGGGGACACGAATTCTACTTTTGTTTTAATAGGTGCGGGCATTGGTTTCAGAGACCTGGCACCATGGTACCAAACTCATTATTTAATTGAGTGAAATGAATGAGAAAAAGTAGCATTTAGCATTAAATGGCTCCATGTTAAAGTTCTAATACTATTTACTTTTTATACCTATATGAAAAAATGCTCTTATTTCCCTTTGAGTATTATGAAATCTTCCATCACTTTGGCTACCCGATGCAAATGTGAAATGGGAAAATAGAGAACCAGCAATAAAATAATATTCAAGGGATTTCACTACAGATCCTAGGGGAAATGGGAGTGGCAAAACTGTGCGTGATTATAATGGACCACGGATGGCTGATATACTTTGTTAGCACTTCAGCAGATGTTACTCCATTCGCTGAAACAGTCTAAAGAAGATGCCAGTGCAAATCCATTGACGATAGAAGAGATCTTTAATATTAGTGGTTTTGTTTCCCTGTTTTCCTTTTTTTTTTTTTTTTTTAATATTAAAAGACTATATGAACTGAGAGACTTAGGCTATTTTTAGGTTGACCCCTTTACAGAATCCGAAGGGAATATGAAAATTTCATTACCTCTGGTTGGTGTGCCATTTGATTCAGTTGCGATTTATCACACTTGTAGATGCCAAATCTTCCTCGGTGAAACAGTGAAGAAGTCAACTCTTCGCTTATATTAAGCCATCTCATGAACTAATTGTCGGCTTGAGGTGATTGGTTTGCTCTTATCCCTCCCTCTCTACTTTGGGAGGAAAAAAGGTGTGATTAATCCTATTTATATCTCCATTGAAAATTTCATTTGATGGGTTTCTGTCAGGACCCTCGTGCTGATGCAACAAGAAAGTCTATTCTTCTGTAGTTATAGTGGTCTTCATTATGACTATTTTTAACAAAGATCCAAGCACCATGGAATATGTCATCAAATTTTGACAGTCGAATGAGCAATATCCTATTATTTTTTTTTATTTTTTTTATAATAAAATAAGTAGATTATAATTGATGTATCATTGGAGCATATTAGAAGTTTCTTGTATGTGTGTGTACATATATTTATAATACTTTCATGTCATGGAACAGGGCAGGTTTAAATATCTATTTCTTTCACCACTTAGTCCTTAGTAAATCTATTTTGTACACAATTCATTGCGATGTTTGGCTGATTTCATTTCCTCATTTTCTTCCCTCTTCAATCAATAATAGGACCAACTTGCACACTTGAATTAATTGGAAATGAGCAGTGGCAAATGTCATTTGAACTTTACCCTGACCTTGACAAAGTTTCCAAAATACAATGATGTGGCAAAATATTCCGCGCGGGTGTGTAGCTTTTTATCATGAGGAAAGTAGGCTAGTCAAAAATGCCTTCTGTGGTTGACATTGGTTTGATATTATTTATAGGAGCCTTGGTTTTCATTTCTTGATGAGTTATCTTGAGAAGTTTCACCTCTCACTTCAGTATTTTGGAGTCAGTGAAGACCAGTTCCTATAATTACCAGTACAGACCAATGATGGGAAAAATATATTGGCAAGTACACTTGAACCCGACCACATTATTTCTATTGAAGGATTCTGGTCATATTTTGGTTTATGTAACTTCCTAGTAGTATTCCTTTCTACTATACTTTTATCTTTATTTTGATCTATTCTTTCCGATGATTAGATTCACAAACACTTTTCCTTTAAAATCTGGGCAGTTACTTATTTTCTTGCTATTTAAGGTGATGGGAAACTAAACTATTCACTTCAAATGAGTCTATCCTGTAAAAGCAATAGTGGAACCGGTCGTTAGGCTGCTGCAAACAAATTGGCAGGATATGGCTTTGGAACTCTAAGAAATTATATATAACACACCATTTTTCTATATCTCTATTCCTTTATTGTTTATAGCCAACAAAAGATTCCAATATCAAATTTAGATGGTTCAATGAAAATATTCAGGCATTATTCTTTTCTGCATAATATTCCCGCTTGTTAACCACCAGATAAATATCAACTTAATCAGTAAACTACCAGATATATTTCAGTATACTTTATTTTTTTTTTCTAATCATTCCCTTAAAAATTTTTCTATGGAAATGTTGCGTTGCGAATCATTGATATTTGTTCAGTACCCATAACCGCCGGTAGCCTTCTTTCCTCTAATTTCCTGCACTTTCTTTGATTCCACCAAAAACGCTAATTATACTTCTCATAAGCTTTCTTTTGGTGAAATTAAATCACAATGCATGTTATTCTAAATATTATTTTTTATTTTATTTTATTTTGTTTATTATATAAATGTTTAAATATGGTCCCGCTCTCGTGGGTTTTTATTAGTTTTAGTAACTTGGTGGACAGGCACTGCCAGAAACTAGCTCCAATTTGGATGAAGTTAAGCAATTTATTTGAAAAATGACCATGATGTCGCGATAGCAAAAATGAGGACAATTTGTCCTATTATGATAATTGCAGACCTTTTGAGAGTAGCTTCTGGCTTTACCTTCTTGTAATATTCATAAAGCAGTGCCACCAAATGCATGGGCAATGTTCAGTGCAGCAAATCACACCCTTAGACACACTCTAGAGATTATAATTTGCACCTATGATCTGGCATACTAGGTTTATCTAATGTCAGATCTAGTTGTAGGGAAGAACTTGAATTGCGACATAATCTTATTCTTTATGTCAACCAGTTTTAAGCATGTTGAAAATTATGGACTTAACAGATAACACTTCTCTCCTTATTTTGTCCCATTGAACATAAGCTTTTCATCTGTTTTACTCACCTGATCCCATTATATATCTATGTTACTAGGATTCTATTGTGCTGGAATATACATTATATATATGTTATTTAATGGCAGGCATATGTCAATCTTGACAGTTATTGCTATTTCTTAGATACAATTAAGGCAAATGATATCATTAACCAAAGTTATTTGATGTCTGGTATTTTCCAAACATTGTACCCCTGCTAGATCTGGGCTAGCAGGTTGTTGCAGTATGGCGTAGAGCAAAGTGAGGACATCATTGACTTTATCCAGTATTGGGATGGTCCCAGAATAAAAGTGACTCCAAATCTGGAAAAGTATGTACTTGGAATTTGACTCAAATCTGAAAAAGCCTGTGGAATTGGGGATTATTTTAAAGGCGATTTGAAGTAAGGATGAACCAGGAGTCATTTCTAATTTTTTGTTATCTCATAAATTCCTTTGAAAGGGAGCCATACATTAAAAAATTATGGACTTTGCAACATAGTAGAATATAAGCTATCATTGGTATTGTCTCCCCACTTGGTCACCAGTTCATCTTTCATTAGCTTTGGAGCATTGGTGTTTGTAGGACCTTGATTCTGGTGAAGGAGAAAATATTATTTGTATTTTTTTCTTTTTGGTCTAAAAATATATAATAGGTAATGATATTAATGTCTGGGGAAATAATAGGGTGAGAGAGAGATCCCAGATACCCATGTAAAACTTGTGAATCCCTTATATCCTTATAAACAGAATACAATACTGGTGATTGACATATTGATATCCTTTTACTCTTAGAGAAGTAAAGCCAATATCTCAGATACTACTATAGGAGCATTCTGCAATAAAAGCTGGTCCTCCACTAGATATTATGGGTAGCCTCCCTTCACTATTATTCCTTTATTTTCTTTTCCTTAATATAGAAAACAGTACCCCAGGGATCCTTTACCATTTAATTTTATGGTGGGGTATCATCTGCAATTTTATACTCAGTGACCATACTTTTATAGAGTCTACTTATGGTGACTGTTTCACTTTATCCAGATGCTTTATCACCCTATGCTGACCTTAACCTCAACCAGATCTCTTGAGTCAGGTAAATAATAAGACGACGATTATACAGCTTGTTGGTACCAGGATTACACAACCTTGGTAATTCTGGTTGCTGAATAAGAAATACACCATCTTAATATATAGAGATAGATCCATAGAATCTTGATGGTCTGAATCTTCTGATATTCTAATGCATAACGATTTATAAGGGAATCAAAACAAAAGAACCACATTCACACATGAGCTATATAAGTGGTGAACCACAAATTATTATTATTATTTTTTTAATTGCCAAACTAAATAGAGTCACGAAACCGACAGATACTAAAGGAAAAAAGAAAAAGGGGGAATTTATTCAATTGCCATCTACGTTGCAGAAAGTATGTTACACTACAGAAAACTATTCAACAAACTGGTCTAGAAACACTGCTGCTGGAAAAGCTATAGTGGTGCAGAGAAGACACCTTGGCATTTCAAAGAACTTGAGCCAGCCAGCCAGTCCACACTATGATCATGTTTTTTTCCTCCTTTCCATAGAGAATAAAATGATTACTAGAAAATTAATATTTTGATTTAAAATAATACTAATAAATAAAGCAAATATGTTTACATATATGGGAAATTAGTTGTGTAGTAGGCAGGTTATTATATATTCAAGCGTCCATAGGCCCAGGTCATCTCCTTTATCCCGGCCCCATTCATGGAGCCTGAGAGGTACTCCATTGTAGCACCAGAAACAGGCTATCTTTGAGGGTAGGATTCAAAATACCAAAGTATTTGTTGGAGGTTTTGAGTCAATTACCTATTCCACTTGCAGGTCAACCAAAGAGTTCCTCTTAATGCAAAATTAGAACTCCAACTCACATAGTATCTGCTAATATCAAAGCAGGAAGAGGTGAGGTGGGAGTCTGCATTGGGCTATTGGGTAAGCAGGATATCTCCACCATAGGGGATGTTAGTTACCATATCCTGATGTTTGCAAAGTTTCTCATTAATTTCCTCTCCTGTATTAGTCCTTTGTTTGGTAAATTATCCACCAGAGTTATCTGATTATGGCGGATATTCAGTTGCACCTGAGACGAAATCCCTGGTAGCACATCAGACAAACCTATTTCTGTGTTGGATCCTAGATTTAGTTAGAAAGTAAATGAGCCATAGTGAGTAGTCTCCCCATCCCCCAACTACAGCAGCATCCTGGGTGTGCTCTCATGCAGGCGATTGCATATGGCGAGTACATCTCTAAGTACCCAATTCCTTGTCTCTATTCCCAGGTTGCAGACGTTCAGGCTGCTTCAACGCGAGTCGACAGAGAATTAAACACCCTCGTTTCAGATCTCAGGGGATCATTTGCTGCCATGGCGGCGATGGCGTCGGCCTCGTGAAGTTCTTTCAAGCAACTGCTTGTTCACTCAAATTCATCTTTTTCAAGAACCTTGTTGAAAGCCCCTTCTCCTCTTCATTATTCTCTTCTTCTCCATTGCCCCGCTGGCATGAGCCATACTTCAGTACTTTCTGGTAAATAAATATGTACCTTTAATAATATGCTCTTCTGTCGTTGTCACCTCTGACCGTGGCTACATATATACATATAAAACCACTATTAGGGGGTACGCTTTGCAGGTGCCAAGATTAACTGGCAAATAAACAAACAAACGGGGGAGAGAGAGAGGTCAAGGCAGAGAACATTGTCCATTTGAATTATGAGGGTGGTAACAACGAAATTGTCAGGCCCAAATCTTGAATTCTTGAGACATAGAATAGTCCAAAGTTATGCATAAATCATATTTGTTATATCTAGAATATTATACAATTTAACAAACGATATCTATGAGAATAATAATTGATGACAAGTAGATATAACCTTACCTGTGGCAAAATATTCCTACTTATCTGGACACAATGTGAAATTTAGCTCTAAATAATGAAAAATACCTGAATTAGAAAAAAATAAATAGCAACATCCCCTACAGATTGAATTTTGACATCTTATCTATCCTGTTTAGGTTAGGAATTCCATGAATTTTCCATACATAGTTAAATTTACTAAATTTGGTCATAATTATATGTTATAATTTTATTGGGTGGCTTACAAATCTTTTTAATTTCTTTGTAGTGTGTAAATGACTTCCACGATTTATTCTATATCAAACATTATAAAATATAAAGTACTTATAATATATTTTAATTTAAATTATTTTTATTTTTGAATTAAATAATGAAAAAAATTCACAAATTAAATATTGTAATTAAAATTTAATCTATTATTTTATTATTTATTATTTTTAATATGTATATTTTATCTCCATGTTAAGATTTTCTTTATTATTTATTCATAACATTATCTAAGTGCAAACTATTTAGCTAAATTAAATAATTAATAATTTGCATTTTGTTTCTAAATATTTGAGAATGTAGTACCATAATTCCTATAAGTAAATAACATACTGCATTTTATATTCCCAATAATTTATATATATTATATTTGTACCATATATTATATACATAACAAATTGACTCACTATTATTATAATTTTATTTATCTTTTATATATATATTTAAAGGTAGGGGATTTCCAAGTAGTAATATCCCGCCTGATCCCCATTCCTCAACCTGACAAGGAAAATTTTCCCCATTATAAAATTAAAAAAAAAGAAAAAAAAAAGAAGACAGGGAAATTCATTCCAACAAATAATATTTACTTTACAAATACAGCATTGAACGTACGTCTGTCAAACGATCAACAAATACTAGTGCCTGCAATGGTGATTTTATTCCCATTATTTCTATATATATATATATATATGTTATTTTTTTTTTATAAATATATATATACATATATATCTTATTAAAAAAGAACAAGAAAACGAAAAAGAAGAAGATGGCTTACGCAATTTCAATTATCTCTTTTCTTTTGTCGTTTTGGTACGTATTCCCTTTTCTCCTTTGACACTTATTTAATTATTATTATTATTTTATTTTGAGAAAATTTGTTTGTTGTTTGCAAATGGAAACCTTTTATTATATTTATCTAATTTATTTTATGATTATTATTTTTATTTTTTTGTAACAATTATATTGATTATGATTTATTAAATTATTTAATCTATCTATTCCATTGATTTTTATCAATATATATATATATATATATTATTTTTAATTTTTTTATTTTTTTATTTTTTTTATGTAATCCTAACTTCTAAATACCTCAACAAAAAGAGTTACAAGAGAGCTGCTTACTAAATGAGTCTACACCTTGACTCTGAAAAGATTTCTACTTGTAACAAAGCTTTTTAACATGGTACAGAAAGCAGAACAGACAGTCAATTGTGACTAGGGCCATTTGGAATGAGTAGAGTGTGGCTATTATTATATATGTTATTTTTTTTAAAATGCAGGTGCTTAGAATTCCATTTCATATTTGTTTGATTAGAGGATTAAAATAAATTTTAAAAATACTTTATTGAAATAAAAATATTAAAGTGACATTTAAAATATACTTCTACAAATTCTTTTTAATTTTTTTTTGTAGTGTGTAAATGACTTTACGACGATTCATATCAAATATTTAAAATATAGCACTTTATAACATATTTTAATTTAATTTTTTTAAAATTTTTTAAATTAAATAATGGGAAAATCTAAACAAATTAACATTGCAATTATCGGTGAAAGGTAAAATCATATAGCATCTCAATTGGCTAATGATCATGAATGAGATATGACAGAAGTTAAGATTTTCAAAAAATTAACATTATAAATTAAATTTAACTAGTTATTTTATTATTTATTATTTTCTTTTGGGCTATGTATATTTTATTCTATTACAGATTTTTTATTTATTCATAACACATTCAGCAAACTATTTATTAAATTAAATACTCAATACTTGTATTTTGTTTTAAATATTTGAGAATGTAGCACCATAAACCCATAAACAACACACTGTATTTTTATATTCTATTAATTTATATGGTATTTAGTATTAAATTATATATATATATATAACAAATTAATTACACTATTATAATATATATATATAATATATCTTATATAAATATATATATTTATATATTACTCATTATTATAATATATATTTGGTATACATACATATTGTATTTTTATTATTATTTTATTGTATTATTTGATTAAGCAAAGCCACCATTAAATTTAGTCATGGAATACAAAAAATATCAGCTGGTTTGTCCCTAAGTATGAAATCACACTGCCAGGGAGGATGACCAACCCACGTGGCCCCTACATAAGCCTATTTCCAGTAACATTAAAAGAGAAAAAAAAAAAAGAACTGTCACACTACATTGTTTATTTCTTAACTTTTCCAAAAATAGAAATATCTTGTTCCTTTGCATTAATTTTCTGCGTTATAGCATGTCATTACTTTCTTTTACCGTAGTTTCAGTACTTAACCGACGAACACTCCCCCGTGCAGGAAACAACTTGATATTGCTAGAAAATTATCCAATTCATCTACATATCTATACATATATAGCACAATTAATTTTTTCACATATGATCTTAAATTCTTTTTATTTTGTAGGACACATTTCTCCCATTTACCTATATACATAGTGTTTTGATTGAAAGTTGCGAAAAATCAGATATGATGAATGATTTGTGTGTATATGTAGACAAAATAGAAAATATAACTAAATTGATAAATTTAATCTTTAATGATTTTTATTTTTGATGATTTTAATGATATCTTTGAACAATACCTATATCACTTAATTAACACTAAAAACCAAGTGATACTCTTAATTTTTTTTTTTCCCCCTTTCAAATTTTTAATTTTTTTATTTCTTCTATTATTTTCATTCTTTCTTCCCTATTTCCGATTTTCTCTCTCTTTCATTTCTTCCTCTTTCTCTTCTTGCTATTACCATTCTGTAAACCCACCTATGCAAACGAGCTATACAAGATTAATTCCTGTGATTGATCTGAGAAATTAAAAAAGAGTGTGAGGGAGGGCTAAGATTGTATATAATATTTGTGGTAGATATATTGGATATGGGTTTTTAGTTTTGATTAAAGGAGGAAATGGTGCCTAAACCCCCATCACAAGGAGTTGAAAGGGTGAGCCTTCCACCACTCCGCCACCAACGCCGATATAATGGCGCATGGTTATATATCTATACATACACTGCAGTAAGCAATCACCCCTTCTATAGCATAAATATCAACAATTTAAATAATAATTTAAAAATAGAGTCATGACAGAATTAACAAAAACACAAATAAATAAATAAAATGAATGTTAAAAAGATGAAATAAAAAAATCGCATTATATAAAAAAACGAAGTAAAATGGAAAAGTTAAATAACACAAATTGATTAATCAACTCCCCTTATCCTCAAAATTTTTTGAGGGATTCATTATTTTTTTTTCAAAGTATAAGTAAGTAGGAAAAAGAAAGAAAAGAAAAATGCATTAAAAAAGAAATTACTCATGGGGAATGTTAGGGTGAAAAGTCCATAAAATAAATAAAATTAAAAATTCAAAATATACTGAATTATTGACATAGTACATACATAGATAAAAGTTAAAGAGTGAAGAACAAAAAGTAAAGTGGTAAAGATTGAAATAGATAAAAATAAAATAAAATAAAACAACCATAAGAAATATATACAACACATTAGGGACTATTACAGGGGAAAAAAACTTTTTAGAAATAATAGTTGCATTCTTATATATATACCTAGAGAGATATTCCACAATGAATTCCTCAAAATTAAACAGATAAAATACTATATTATATATATATATATATATATATATATATATTTTTGATAAGCATAATATATACATTATATATGTATAAAATTAGCAGAAAACAATTATTTATAGTACTATTATGATATAAATATATAAGGATGAATATATTTACATATAAAAATAATATAAATAATTGAATAAAAAGCAATACTAAAAATAATAGGGAATTCTCAAGATTAAAATAGAATTGTCACCAAGAAAATAACCCAAACTAGGGGCGAACCCATCGGTTTATAAATAAATACTGTATATTCCAGATTTGCTATTTATAAAATTATTTTCCAAGACGTCTGTATTAATCTTTAGTAAAATACAATTAAATCAATTATGAAAAATGATTTGTGTATGAATCAATCATCAAGTAATCCAACCTTACTTCAAGAATGGGAGTGATTAATTATGACTTAGAGTGTGCAATGGAACAAATAAAAAATAAAGTAAGTAAATTTGTTGAAAGGAATTTTAATAAAAATATAGGGTGAGATAAAGAGGATACAAAGCCACTAAGAAGGATAATCTTGATCTATCATATTCCACCCAAATTGCAAAGTGAATTTCCTCCATACGGCCGGAGGAGAAATTCTAGGGACAGAACACTTAACAAAAAACAACAATGAACTAGACTCTAACAATCATCCATATCCCATTCATCAATAGAAACCAATCACATTAACTTCATAATCAATCAGAGACATCCGGTTATCCCGCCTTCTAACAATTATTGTTAATCCGAACCACAATTCCCAAAATCAAAGCTTTATACCTGGTGACAAAATCTAGATCTAAAGCCATCAATGAAATTGTACCCAAATAATAAACCACAATCATTCAATCCAACAATATCACAATATCTCCTGGCAAATTGTAAAATGAAACTCAACCAAATCTACCTATAAGAAAATGTAGAAAATAGAGTTCCTGGTTGGTTAACCAATTACAAAGAAATAACATGGAGAATATTAGGGGAAGAAAAGGAGAAAGTGAAAAACATAGACATTAAACCTTCTTCTCAACCTTCCTCTTGATTCTTCGCTTCTTCAACTTGAATTCAATTTGTAGTACAACACCCTATTAGGGATTCGCAGATTTGCTGGGCCGAGGGTAAACCCACTCCAATACATTCCAAGATACCCACACTACAAATAGTAGAGGTAATTCTAAGTGCAAAAATTTGGAAAAATCGTGTATAGATTTCTCAGTTCTACCAAACTCATACCAAAATCGCAGTATAACAATATAAAATGTTTCCAATCCAACCCTCTATTAATGGTAAAAACCTATACTTATGGGATAAATGAAAGTATAGAGAAATCATCATTTACAAATAAACAAGATTCCTGGTATTACTTTTAAGTATTATTCCTTCTCATTTACCGGCGCATAATGTTGTTATATCCCACTGGACGTAAACCAGAAAGTAAAATACAGGGCGTTGTCACTTTGCGCGGCGTGATGCGTGCATAAATGTGGACGTACAGAGTGTACCTGGCTTATCCATCTCTTCCAGTACACAATTCCGAATGTTGGTTCTTGCCTCCGAATTTATCTTCAGCCAATTTGGCCCCAGAGCACTGAAATGCAAAATATACAATTAAACCATTAATCACCAATTTATCTCAATTTCAATATACAAAACCTACAAAAATATGGCAATTTATATCCCAAAACATGATCATATTTGATATTATCAATATATATATATATATATATATATATAGATATTAGATATAAACTTTACTAGGTAAGTAAATTTAAAATCAAACATTTTTAGGGAAGAAATATACAAAATTTATTATAGAAATATAATTGATTTGTTATAATTTTCATCCCTACTTATAGATTATAAAGTTAAATTTATTATCGTTATAATATATAATAACATCATATTATATAATAATAATATACAAATGATGTCAACAATATTGGTTATGATTTTAAAATAACAAAAATATTATTAAGTAGCTTCACTTTATCTATTTTTTAAGAAATTCTTGGTAGACATCTCTTTCACAATAGTAAAAGAGAGGCATAATAATAAATGATAACTCCTATTTGGGACAGCAAATTTCTTTTACTAATAACTGTATTCACCCTGAAGGATTGGGTGGAATAATTAATTTAATTGAATGGAAATTATGCAAATTCTTTCTCATCTTCGATTCTTGGGTCAGGAACCAAAATTGGGCAAAGAAGAAACTTAGACTAAAATTGTACTTTTAGAACATTGACAGAGCACAGCAACAGGAAATATCCCACATCAACATTCATTTGGTTTCAACCCACTTACCCCCTATAAATAGACGACTTTATTATTAAAAAACATTGAATTTTGTAATTGCGTAGGAACACGTAATTCGAGTGTCAGACTCGCACCCCCACGCATCCCGCCTTTTCAGTTAGTTTCTGCTTTTATTCTTGAATTTTTCTGAGCTCCACCACATAAGTGGGATAGCTAAGAGAAACATTCCAGGGGGCGTGATTATCGAGGATCCGTAGATCGAGATAAAAGATTAGTAACTTCGCATCCGGAGAAGTCCATCTACATCACATGTGACACGAAAAAACCAACCCTACTTTCTTCTTCCTTATCTTTTTAATTTTAGGTTTCTTGCTTTCTTCATTTGTTATACCTCGTGTCAGGCATATTTCTACTCCTTAGGAATTAACAATTAGAGATTTTATCCCCTCATGATTTGGTGTGACACGTTTTTAATACATTGTGAATGCTTATCATTTCTATGCTTCTGATTCGACAATGAAACCCAGGGTCGATGCATGATACACCAAATAGTTAATTAAATTGACTATTATTAATGTAGTCCCACCATAGGGACCACTGTTAAGCAACCTGTGGGCCACCACAATCTAGGTTGGGGACACCAATAATCCCTGGGTTTAAATCAATGCAAATCTTGCAGACAGAAAGAGCAAATCGACGCCTTTAATAACTAATTCAGAAAGCAAGGTTTAAGATTACTTACAACCACCATAATTATTCTTTAGATCCACTTATGCAAGTTGTATTTCGAACATAGGGTCTCCTAATTAGATCATTGAGCTTAACAAGATTAACATTATTTATCTTTACTTGCTTTTCAATATCAATTCCAAGAAATTGAATTCTTAGCCTAGACCAATTCCCATTATACCACACCCTTATTTCTAAAATTGACAAGACACTATCAGCCATAATTTAAAATCGCTGATGCCCATATTAATATCTCGTACCAGCTATAATTATCTTATGTTGGCAGTTTATTTAAAGTGGACAATTTATCACAATTAATCACAAACATAATCAGAAAATACAATGGACAGAAAAATATATTATCACAAATTGTTATGCATGGGAAAACCCTATTAAAAGTAAAATATAGAACAACAAAAAATAAATATAAATTACATAAAAATGTATAATAACCGTAACAAAAATTTATTTTTGAAATTAACCGTAAAAAATTTCTTAAAGAGAAAAAGCCATACTTTGAACTTAATTATTACCTTCTCCTCTACATTCATCTCCATTTACAAGATGAAAAAGAAAGAAAAAACAAAAAGAAATAAAGAGGGAGAGGGAAGAAATGTAAAAGTGTTAGTGGTTCAAGACCTTCAAAATATCTCTTGTATATGTTTTTGTTAGACCCTTGGCCTTTGTCTATTTATATAGTTGGTGTCATGCTAGCAGCATTATGATTGGTCTTGGCAAATCACACATGTCATGGTTTTAAGAGCAGGTGGTGGGTTTGGAAGTGAGTAAAATATAGTATCATATGTGCCAAATAATCCTTACAAAAATAAAGCACAAGCATAATCAAATACAATCATATATAGCACCTACCGTATGCAGATAGGTAAATGACGAGTGTCTCGATTTTAAATTTATAAACATTGCATCCCTGGGAAACGCTAAACTACTGGTTAGTTTCACCACCATGCATAAACTTTGAAGTTCATGGAATTAACATTCCATGGGTCCACCACCTGGGACATGTTTGAGTAAAAGAATACAGTATAGAACAGTAATAATTGACTAAGATCCCCAATGAAGTACGTATGATTAATTGTTGAACAATGTTCGAACGTAGGTTTATAAGCGCATCTATGGCAATTATGAATTCGATCATTCTACTCACCACAACTTAGTTATCTGAATGATTACCCCAGTCACGGTGGTTGGGTGTGGGTAATCCCAACCTTTTAGGGATTAGCTATTATACACAATTCAACAATATAATCTTGGGTTTGGTATTGATTCCAAACCTAGATTATTAGTTTCCCTAACCCTGCAGAGCAGGGCCACAAGCATATCCCAATCATAAAATCATAAATTTCCCCAAGAGAAATTCATTAACAAACCGTCACTTCCACTAACTATTGGTGAAAGTAATAAGTGTATCAACCCAGTTTCAGCATAAACCCAATACTTCAGAATTAAAATCGGAAATAAGAAACAATAAGTAAATTCATAATGTATATTAAAACATATCCTTCCTAGGGAAATATAATTACACTAATTAATTGAAATAAAGAGTATCTTAGAATACAATTTACAAATATATAAAGGGAAAAGAAATACAAGAACGAAAAGAAAAGGGAAAGAGGAAGGTTTTGTCTTGAAGAGCCCCTACTCGTTCTCCACTTGACCGGGGTTTAACCTCCCAGACCCTATTTAGACCTTTCGCACTCCCATCCTTATCCCGCTCAAGAGATCTTCAACTATCACCCCCTCAACTAAACTATAGGGCAGACTCCCCCTTATGGTGGGAGTGGCCTGACCCTACTCGAGAAGAAAGAAAATGAAAACCAAAACTCAACTAGAGCTTAATAATGAAATTCTATTATTGTAAACACAGTAAAATGCCCTGCCCGAGTGATTCTCAGGCTTCCAACAATCAGGGGAGGCATCTAAGTAGGCGCTGGAAACAGAGGGGGGGGTTTCAGTGAGGTGTAACCCTTCATGTGGGATGATGAAAAACGCCATTCCCACAATAGTCTTTTCACACATTCCCTACATTAAGTTCCAACATCGCCCAAAGATCAGGAGTTAGCCTTCTTCAACACGCCCATGTTGAGAAAAATTGGTAATTTAGTCCCCCGATTTCATTTCTCACTTTGTCTCAAACTTCAATCGAAAACAGTAGCAAATTTCTCATGTACTCCATTTCATATAATTAATTCCAATTAACCTAAAATAACTCAATTGGAACACAATATAAAAACACGTATATAAAAACGTATTATCAACATATGATTCAAGAAAGCTAAAAATATAGTGAATTTTTTTATCAACCACAAAATTTAAATATATAAATAAAATTTTACCATCTACAAAATTGTCCTTAAGACTTGTACATCGGACCAATTTTGATGAATCTAGCCAGAGAACAAAGCACCAATAATTGCCATAGATAAAGATATATACATATATATATATTTACTTTTTGAATCAAATTTGATTCTATAATAAATATGACTTTGATAATCAATATATTTGATTTAAATTTCAAATCGGGAATAATATAGAATTTGATTTGAAAAGATAAATATAATGTATATGAAAATATGAAGAAAATTTTTAGGGAATCACATTTTAGCTAAATTATATATATTTAAATTTAATAAAATATGTTTTGTAATATATATATATATATATAAATGAAAGATTAGAAATAAAAACTGGGGATTGAATGTAAGACCCGTATAGTCCAAGTAGGGATACTTCAACTTTGAGAAGAATTCATATAAAAAGGTACATCCCATCTTAACATCATTGTTCAAACTTGGGTACATCATCATTCAGTCCTGTTTAAATTACCGAAGAATCAAAAAATATCATTTTTGGGCTATATTTTTTTCTTATTATTCTATTTTTGCTTTTGGTAATATTTTTTTTTTTTCCTTTTACTTTTATTTTATTTTATTTATTTATTTCTTTTAAGATACATACACATGAATTTATAAATTATCACCATAATTGTGGTTATTGTTGGGTGCACATTATTGTTTACTATTACTATTACTATCACTGTTGGTTATTAGTTACTCGCTCATCCATAAGCGCTGTTTGTCATATCATCTGTGATGTTTAATTTCATCCACCATCTGCGATGTTTCACTTTCACGTTAGTCACCCAATGGATTCGATGCCTCATCATACTACTGCTCATAGGATCTAAACATAAGGCCCCTTAAAGTTTGAACCTAGACACTAACCCACTTTCCTAACCTCATTAATAAACATGTATATCTCTAAAATAAACACTCACTTTGTTTATATGTCTGACTTTCAAAAGAAGTCGGGCAGAAATATAAAATACTTTGACAATATTTTCCAAAAAAAAAAAAGAAACCAATGACATTCAAGTGCATCTGATAAGAAACCAGGTATTTTTCTCACAAATTCCAAAGAGAACCATAGTTAATAATCTATTTATTTATTTTTTTTTTTTTTTTTTTTTATGGTGTATGGGTCCTAGTTAACTGGCCAATCCGGCCAACTATCCTGATGCTACTCATATTTTATAAAGCATCTAAGGC
>JAHSUH010005042.1:0-56848 GCA_025388415.1 Cynanchum wilfordii | reverse complement strand
ACGAGGCCGACGGCGGCGCCCGCTGCGTGGACTTCGGCGTCACCCTGCAGGTCGGGGAGGGGCCGCCGCTGCCCTCCCCGCGGGGAGCGGCGGGCGCGACGTCGCGGCTGTGGTTCGCCCTGGCGACTTCGCCGCCCCGCCCGCGGCGCCGGGCTCGCGCTCGCGCTCGACGAGCCCTCGCTGGGGCGGCGGCCCTGCTGCGCTCGCGCGCGGGGCGTCGTCGTCGTCGCTGGCGGGCGGCGCGCCTGCTGCGCTGCCCTCCTCTGCCGCCGCCTCCTTTCCGCCCTGCCCGGCGGCGCTGCCGTTCCCGTTCGACCACCTCGAGGCGCTGGTCGACGTCGTCTTCGACGTCCGCGGGGTCCGCGTGGGGGCGCACCGCTGCGTGGTGGGGCCGCGGCTGAGCAGGCTGCTGCCGCCCGCGGCGCTGCCGCTGCGCGCGGGGGCCGTCGTCGCGCTCGACGCCGCCCCGGACGTCTTCCGCGGGCTGCTGCGCTTCGTCTACACGGACGAGCCGCCGGAGCTGGGGGCGCTGCCGGCGGCGGCGGGGCTGGGGGCTCTACCGGCTCGCCCGCGCCGCCGGCTTCGACGGGCTCGCGCGCGGCTGCCTCGCCCGCCTGCGCGCCGCCCTCGCGCGCGAGGACGCCCTCGCGGTCGTCCTCGCCGCCGGCGCCGCGCTCGCCGACGACGACGCCCTCGCCGCCCTCGCCCTCGAGGCGCTGCTCGCGCGCTACGACGCCGTCCTCGCGGACCCCCGCGCGGAGGCGCTGCCCGGGCGGCTCTTCCGACGGCTTTCCCTCGTCGCCCGCGGCCGCGCGCGCGCGCCGGCGGTCGAGCCGCTGCTCGCCCCCGGACGCGGAGCCCGCGGGGCCCCTCCCCCGGCCTCCTCGCGCGGCTCGCCGAGGGCGGGGAGTACAGCGACTTCGACTGGGTCGTCGGGCCGCAGCGGCACGTGCTGCGCGCCCACCGCTTCCTCCTCGCGGCCCGCTGCGGGGTCTTCGCGCAGGCCGTCAACCCGCGCCGGCCCGCCGCCCTGCCGGACTTCACCGGCCCCGACTTCGACTTCGGCCTCCACAGCTGGCGGCGCTTCCTCGCCGCGCTGTACACCCGCGGGCTCCCCGCGCGCGAGCTCGCCGCCGAGGACGTCGCGATGCTCTACAAAATGCACGGCGCCCTCGGCATGGACGGCCACCTCCGGCGCGAGAGCGACCACGCCTTCCGCCCGAACAACGCCCTCCGACTGCTCCTTTACGCCGTTAAGCATAACATCCAGGAACTCCACCAGCGCGCGATCCGCTACGTCGCGGCGAATTTTAACGCCCTCATTCGAAGCGACCCACAGGCGTGGGAGCTGATGGGGGAATTGCCGCGGGAGGCCATCCTCTCCCTCTTTCGCACCGTCACCGAATATCAACCACACGACTGAAGAAAAAAAAAAAAAAAAAAAAAAAAAAAAAAAAAAAAAAAAAAGCGGAACAAGGGGACTGGTGGGGGAGGGGGGGGTTGCTCAGGCGTGTACTATCTAGGGAAGGGGGAGGAACCGCAGTGCTCTGAAAAAGGGAAGAGATGGCTATTTTTTTTTGTTTTTTTTTTTTGTTGTTGTTTTTTTCTTTCATATATTTATATGGAAGTGGTAGAGCCACGGAACATGCAGGGCTATTTTTTTATTATTGTTATTTATTGTTATTAATTGTTATTACATAGGGACCTAAACATGGTAGACGAAGGGGCTTTTTCTCACTAAAACGACTTCGGCTTAATGGTTTGTCCGATAGAGTTGTAAAGTATAAAGAGGGAAAAGGGGAGGAAGGGTGACGACTTTCGTATCTCCTCCTTTTGAGTTCGTGTTTATGTACTTTTGCGTATCAATTTTTCTTGGTATATATATATATATATATATATATATTTTTTATAGAGTGCGAGAAAAAAAAAAACATATATCCAATTTTCCCCTTTATGTGTACACATGCCAGCTAAAAAAAAAATACTTCTGTGATTCAAGGAAAAAAAATAAAAAAAAGAAAACCATAGAGAGTTGAAGGTGTACGCACCGATTCCTTTTTATTGATGAATGCTTATCTATTCTAATACTGATGGGCATGATGTTACCTTTGACCAGCACTGCTATGGTCCGAATCGCTTGAAAGGTCTTCTTTTCTTTTTCTTTTTTTTTTCTCCTCTCATATTTCTGCTTTATTCTGCATTTACATTTCCTCTCGCCCAAGAACATAGACTATAAAAGGTATTAAATTTCAACATATATTTTCATCCTTTTTTTACTTTATTTACTATTTTTTTTCCATTTAGATACACCTTGGGAAACGATTACTTTTTCAAGCCGTATAGAGTTATTATTATTTTTATTTTTTCGCATACATACATACATATATATATATATATATATTAAGACGCACAACAACGACCTAGGGGGAGTCTAAACGCAATATATATATACATCTATTAGTATTGCAAATAGAATCTTTCTTTTTTTTTTTTTGCCCTTATTTAGAGTTATTTTCCTCCCCCTTCTCCCCTAAGTAATATCTAGGACTCTTTGATCTTGTCCTCGCACGGCTTATATATCCATATTTACATTTCCCACGTTTCCTAGAAGGAAAAGCCAACGCGTGTGAGAAGAGGAGGAAAGAAAAAAAACTTGCTGAAACTCCTTTTCCCCCTTCCCCCCACCCACTTATTCCCACATGCTGAGATACTAAAAATCCATTTTATTTATTTATACGTGTTTATTCATTCCATCATATTATTAATGAAAGCCCCTTCCAGCACATCTTACTGGACGTGGCGTTCTGCTGGTCATGAGGCCTTTTCCTCCTCCTCGTTTGGTAGTAAACCCTCGTCGAGGACTGGCTTTCTGAGCTCTTTTTTAGCCACCAGATCCCCCCAACGGCCGGGGGGTGGTATTCCCAAAGGACATCGAAGGGTTAACCTACGCCGACGTCCGCGGGCTGCGCAAGGGGCTCGCCAAAGTTCATTTTAACGGGCCGGAGGACGACGAAATGGACGAAGAAGAAGAAGAGGAAGAGGAAGAGGAGGAGGACGGCGACGACAACGTCGAGGATGGGCACGATGGTTCCCCGCCAATGACGACGACGTCGGCCGCTGCTCTTCTTCGCAGCCCCCGCGGTTCGCCGTCGCCGTCGTTTTCGCCGTCCCCGCGGCCCTCCCTTCGCGCCGGCGGCGTTGTTTTAGCTATTTCCCCCCGTTCTTCCCCTCCGAGGCTGGGAAATCCCGCCAGGTCAAGCCCTCCCCTTGCCCATAAGGAGGACCACCGCGCTTCTACTTCTTCCTCTTTTTCATTGTTGTCAACCCCACGCCGGGTTTCTTCGCCGGCGTCGGGCTCTCGTCATTGGCGCTTAAGCGATTTTGATGTCTGCCGAAAGCTCGGGGAAGGGCGATTTGGGAAGATTTACCTCGTCCGCGAGGTCCGCACGAAGTGCGCGTTTGTGCTAAAGTGCATTTCTAAGGAAATGATCCACTACAACAACCTTTTCGCGCAAATCCAGCGCGAGATCGCCCTGCAGGCTTTCGCAGGACGCCACCACGCGAACGTCCTTCGACTTCACGCGTACTTTTGGGATGTCGAGCGAATCTTTCTCGTCCTCGAGTACGCCGAAGGCGGGGATTTGCAGGCCTTTGCGAGGTCCGGCAATCGACAAGGGCTGCTGTCGGAAAAGGAGGTCGCGATTATTAGCAGTCAGCTGGCCTCCGCCCTGGCTTTTCTCCATCGCCATGGGATCGTGCACCGGGATGTAAAGCTGGAAAACGTCCTTCTTCGGCACGGCCGCGTGAAGTTGGCGGATTTCTCATGGGTCGTCCGGCTCTGGGACCACGCGAGCGGTAATGCTCATCTTAATAAGCATAATCCTAATCCTAATCACCATCCAGGGCCGCGTAAGGACGGAAAATGCCCGCGGAAAAGATGTTTTACGAGCTGTGGGACGCTCGATTATTTAGCCCCGGAGCTGGTCGAGCAAAGGGGGGGTACGGAAAAGGCGGATATGTGGGCCCTCGGCGTCCTTTGCTATGGCTTGCTTTGTGGAAAACTGCCTTTTGAGCACGCCTCGGCGGCGGAAACGCGGCGTTTAATCAGCGAAGGGGCTGTTCACTACCCGTCTTGGCTTTCCCATCACGCGCGGGCCTTTTTTGCGGGCTTTATTATGCGTGGAGGAGGAGGAGAGGGTGGGGGCGGTGGAGGCCCTGGGGCTTCCTTTCGTAAGGAACGCCCTCCCTTCCATCTTACCGGCGTCCCGCTCTGTCGGGATTTCTCCTTCGCCTTCTTTTACCTCTTCTGAGGTGCCTTCAAAGGCGATAGAGACCCAACCAGCGGCGTCATGGGGCTTGGCCAAGCCCAGCGTCGAGGTTCCGCCTTTTTTCACCTTCGCGGACGACGGCAGTTTTCCCACGACGCCGGTGAAATCGAGCCCGCTGCCGGCGCGGCATGCCGACTCCCCTGGGAGGTCTTCCTCCGCGGTGGATGACCTCGCCCGTGCTTACACCGGAAAAGGCGACAAAGGCGAAAAAGGCGAGGACCCCCATCGAGGAAACCCTCGCGCGGGGCGGCGGGCGCGCGAGCCCGAGCCGCGCGGGACGAGCCCGAGGTGGAGTGAGGTCTCCGCAAGCACCATCTCGACCGCCGCCCCGCGCGCTCGGCGACGGCCGCCGCCGCCGCTCGACCCTAAGCCGAGCGCGCGAAGGGGCAAAGGAAGAGGAGAACCCCCAAGAGAGGGGCGCCTTACCCCCCAGCGCGCCGTCCCCGACCCCTTTCACGAGCGTGGATGTCAGCAGCCTGAGCGGGAGCTCCTTCGCGGCGAGCAGCTGCGCGCGGGGGGGCTGGACGGCCCGCGAGCGGACCGGGCAAAACACTCAAAACGCCCCTTTTATTTCACGCAATTGGAGCCCCATTCATCCGACGGGGACGCCTCCGCATCGACCCAAACATGCCCTCATGACGGTGAAGCATGCCCATCATAAACAGGTCCACATCGACGTCTCCACGTCTTCTTTTTTCTCAGCCGCGGCGGAGGAGTTTAGCGGGCAAAGCACCCAGCAGGGGCTGAGTATGAGCGCGCACGCGAACACGCAGCGAAGTACCTCGCGCCCGTCGCTTTCCTGGCTTTCGCAGGACGCCACCGGCCCCTCTGTCGACCCCCGCGAGGGGGGGATGGACAATTTTTACCCCCAAGACGAAAAACAGCGACTGTCCCGCGGGAGGGGCGGCAGTTGCGCGCAGCGGTTGTCCTTTGACAAGTTAGAGGACTTCGAAGAGGAGGAGACGGAGGGGGAGGAGATTTTTTCATCATCGCCACCACCACCACCGCCGCCGCCGACGTCGGGGGGCAATGCGGCGCCTTTTTCGCCTTTTTTCACCTCCCCTCGGCGAGTTGGGATTCCGCGGCGTAGGAACTCGCCAAGTTGGATGGAGTCCGCTAACGCGCGAGGGGGCTCGTCGGAGGGCTCGTTGAGCTCGCTTTCTATTTCCCCTGTCAAACCTATCGACTAGATCCTAATCATCTAATCCACACCTTTTTAAAAAAATTTTTATTGGTATTATTAATGGATATCTATCTATCTATCTATCGATCTATCTCAATAAACACCCCATGTGAGAGGAGCCTGCATTAGCGCAAAACGGAAGGATATAGAAGAGGAGGTTTTTTTTTTCTTCTTATTGTTGTTTACTTTCCGCTGGAACATTTGACCTATTTTCTCTACTTTTTATGGTTGTTCTTATTATTATTATTACAGCTAATTGCTGGAAGGAGACTGCACCTCCCCGTCCCTTCCCCCCCTCCCCCTCTTCCTTCTACGAAAGGGCGCCTTTTGTGTAGTATAGCCCATTTAAAAATCTTTTATTTCCCCTATATACATTTAGGTTATTATATTTCCTCGCCTTTTTTTTCAAGATTTTAGACTTTTTACAATGCACCTGGACTTGGTCGGAAAGCTCCACCGGACGGTCTACGTCTGCAATTGCGCGGAGGAGGACCGAGAGGACCTTCTTTTGCTCTTTGTAAAGCGCTGTGGGAAGATCGAGGCGTGGGATGTGGTCGATCCGGACCGTCTGGTGATTATTTTTTCTAGTGTGAATAGCGTGTGCAATGCGCTCTCCTTTAATGGGCTTTCTTTTATTAATTTGGAGAAGAAATTGGTCGTGTGGAAGGCCAACGAGGCCCCGCCGCCGGAGACCTTGCAGCTCGCGATTACGTCTTCTTCATCCACAGGAGGAAAAGGACAGGCGTTAGCAGTAAATGGTGTAAATGATAATAATCATAGCAAAGAAGAGGAGGTAAAAAATGCGGAGAGCATCGCTCGTCGGGAGGCCCGTCAGCAGCGTTTAGAGGCGATTAAGACGACGTTGCGGGAGGAGGCAGGGCGTTGGGATTTCGCGGACCCCGCTATTAAAGCCGCCAAACTGCGGGAGCTTTGCTTTCGACAGTTAAAAGCGCTTTGCGTGCTCACCAAAGCGGAAATTTCGAAAAAAGAAGATGAGCTGGAGTCTAAAAAGCGCAATTTGATGATGCTTCGATCGCTATTAGAGTCGCTTAGCCCTTCAGGGGTGAGCAATGCGGAGGAATGACCAGGGGGGGGGGGGGGGGGGGGCTTTTAAACAGTGGGAAAGACCCGTGAAAGAGGATTAAAAAAAACTGAACCCCGTTATGAGCGAGGAAAGGAGAGGGCAGTCACTAAGTAGTCCCTCCTGAGGAGGGGGGAAGTCTAGAAAAGAAAATAAAAAATATAATCAAAAAGAATAATGGCAATAAACAGGCTGCTTCTGATGCATAAAATTTTTTTTTATATTTTTCTTAAGTATTTAGCCATACTTTTTTCTTTTGGTCGATTATATCAATTGAGTTGTATATCGATCTATCATCTTTTTTTTTTTTTTCTAGGGATAGAAAATGTTAGTGCGCAGGTCCCTTATTCTGGGTGCCTGGGGGGTGGCGAAGCGCGGCCGAGCGGCCTTCATCGCCCATTCCTCCTTTTTTTGCTTTTCCAATTCCGCCGTCGGGGGCACTTCGGCCGGCGATTCTCCGCAGCCGTCTTCACAGATGAACGAGCCCGCGGGGGGGGGTTGGGTGGAAAAGCCCTCGAGTTCCTCTCTCATCGATCGTTATGATCCTAGCGGTCATCGAAATAGTCGAAATCGGATCCCTCGAAACGGGCGAGGCGAGGACGAAAGGCGGTCCGGGCTAGCGGCGTACAGCAAGCATGGGTACGACTTCCTCTCGCCCCTTCACCTCCGCGGGGCGAACGTCACCGAGGGGTTTACGCGACTTCGCGTGGGTCTTGCCGTCGTTGTCGTCGCCGCGGCTTTTTTTTACCTGGGGCTTTGGGCGACGACCTATCACGTTTGCCTTACCACGGACCCGTCGCCCTATCAAAGCAGCTTCTACGCGGGCTTCCCCAGCGACTATGTTGTTATGGAAAATAAGTGGACAGCCCGGCGGCGCGTCGTTGCCCTCGCCAACGACCCCCTCGCTCACGGCGGCCCGTCCCGCGTTCGCGAGAGGGTCGTCGCGGTGAACCGGCTGAGGGATCGCCCGCTGGTTTATCAGCACCGCGCCCGCGCCGGGGTCGTCCTCGACGCCGCGCCGGAGCTGACGGCGGGGCGCTTTCTTCGCGCCCCCCGCCAGGCCGCGGCGTTTTACCGCAAAGATCAGCTCGTGCCGGAGGGGGGCCGTCCTCCTCCTCTTCTTCTTCTTCTTCTTCTTCTTCTTCCTCCTCTTCTTCTTTTCTTCTTCTTCTGCTGCTTCTTCTTGCTCGTCGTCGTCGCCCACGCGGGTGTACGTGGAGGCCTGGATTCGCCCGCTGGAGGCCGCGAACCGCCTGCAGCGCGGCTCGCTGCCCGTCTTCGAGGAGGTCACGCGGCGCGTCCTGCGGGAGCGGCTCCGCGGGCGCTACGCCGAGGCGCTCCTGGCGAAGGCCCCGCCGGGGATGCCGCGGGGGTACGCGGCGGCGCTCCTGCGCGGCGGCGTCGTCGACGGCGCGGGCGTCCGGCTCGTCGACGTCGTCCCGGAGGTCGGGCCGTTCGCCGAGGAGGTCCTCGCGGAGGTCCAGCGCCAACTAGGGGATCGGGTCATCGTCTGCGAGTACGCGATGAGGTTTTTTTAGCGCCGTCTTCGTCGTCTTCGCGGAAGGGGGAGCGAGAGAGGACCGAGAGCAAAAGGGGGGGGAAAAAAAAAAGAAAAAGAAGAAATGGGACGGGAAAAAGTATCCCCAAAATGAACAGCAACAACCACAACCAAAAAAAAAAAAAAAAAAAAAAGAAGGGAACACGAAGGTAAAGCGGGGAAAGGGGGAGGGTGGGGGAAAAGAGAAAGAGAAAGAGAGAGGAGAGAGAGAGAGGTTGTAGGAGTGATGTTGCGATGATGTGTTTGGTTGGAGCTGAAAATAAGGGAAGAAGAGGAGGGGAGAGGGGGAGGGGGGAATGATCCCCCGCCAAGGCTTTTTAACCTTCTCTTCTACTTCTTCCTCTGAGAAATTTTTCTTCCTAGCTCCCCACTTTAGTGGTCATGGCTCTCCTGACTACGAGATCCTTCGTTTCTTTATCGTGTGCATTCTTTTTCACCGCAATCTCTATTTCTGCTGAGAACTCCTTGTTACTCGAGAAGAAGGATTCCCGACGGATTCTTCCCCCCCCCAACCAAAAAAAAAAAAAGGAAAAAAATCATGAACCGAAAGAGATTTCTATTTCTTTATTATTGTTACTATTATCATTAGTATTATTAGTTTTTTTTTTTAAAGAAGATTCTGTCGCTTTTAATCTGTCTTGAATTCGCATTCCTTCTGATTTCTACTTTTTGTTTTCACCTTCTTTTTCCTCCCTCTCCCTCGTCCTTCCACTCTGTCTATATTCTTCTTTCTTTTTTTTTTTTTGCAGATGACATTGTATTAAACATCCTACTTGTCCAGTAGGTTTCCTCACAATAGGAACCCATTCACACTCGTGAAGGAGGGGAGAGATTTTTTTTTCTTTTAAAGAAAAACGCAGAGAGGGGAGGGGGGCGGGGGGTCTGGGTGATGTTTTTTTCGAGGTTCTGGTTCATATCAAAAAAAACTTACGCTTGCGGTGTACGCAATGCCAGGCTCTTCTATCGGTGGCTCATTTCGCCCATCATAAAGGCCCTCAGCGGACGTTGACGTGTTTGCACTGCAAGCGGCTCTGCACGATGTGCGGAATACGGCAGCCTTTTGACCAGTTCTCAAGTGAAGAGGTCGATGAGTGCCATCGCTGCTTGGCAAAGCAGCATCTCGCGATGAGTAACGTCTATTTCAGGTATCCTATTCTAAAGTATAAAGCCTGCCCTTTTAG
Organism: Cynanchum wilfordii; assembly: GCA_025388415.1. Classification (NCBI taxonomy): domain Eukaryota; kingdom Viridiplantae; phylum Streptophyta; class Magnoliopsida; order Gentianales; family Apocynaceae; genus Cynanchum; species Cynanchum wilfordii. The sequence continues at coordinate 47,517 of JAHSUH010005042.1, read as the reverse complement.
CGTTGACGAGATGCGGGAGGAACTGAAAAAGAATAGCGATCAAGGAGTAAAACGTTAGGGCCTTTTCTAACCACGTGCAATGAATATTATATACATGTAGATAGGTATATAATATTCCGTTATGCGTAGTATTGCAGCATCGCTCGAAGGGGGAAAAAAGACGGCATTTTTTTTTTTTTTTTTTTTTTGGTATTCTCAAGTAAACTGCATTTGCAGGATGAGAGGGGTCAAGGTAACGGTTTCAGTCTTATTCTTTTTTTCCCTTTGTATTTACCCCCTCCACTTTTTTTTTAATGCAAAAGTAAGCGCCGCTATATTATTGTTATCGTTATTTACATTTCTCGGAATATTCAAATTAGGAGTGATAATCTCTCGTACCTGAGGAGGGCTATCCTTGTTGATAATGTACGCCAGGAGCCAGCTCGAGCTCGCGAGGCCGCGGCCGACGAGAATTTTTTTGCTTTTCCCGAATTTAATCGGCTACGCGCGGATAATTTTGACGATTTTTTTCATTTGCCATGGCCCAACATCGCCCATTCCTCTGCTTTTTTGCCTACTTCATTTCTTTTGTACTAGACGCCGTGGATGGGATTGTGGCCCGGGCTTTTAACCAGTGCTCGCGGTTTGGCAGTATTCTCGACATGCTCGTCGACCGCGCCTCTACGGTGGGGTTTATTGTCGTGTTAGCGGGCATATTACAACCAAAGCCGTATATTTTTACCTTCATTTTGGCCATGTTGGCCTTCCTCGACGTGGCTTCGCACTTCTGCCGAATGTACGCGTCTTTGCTCATGCAAAAGGAAAGCCATAAAGACCTCACCGATAGCATCTTCTATTTACTCCGAAAGTACTACACCGATCGGCGATTAATGGGGGCCTTGTGTATTGGACAGGAACTTACCTATCTTATTCTTTACGCCCATCATTTTTCCACCCACCGCTCTTTTCTTCATACGATTTTCTCGTGTTTGCTACTTCCCTGCTTTCTTCTCTGCGCTCTTAAGCAGATTGTGAATGTTCAGCAGCTGCTGGACGCCTTGTATAAGATTGCCTGTAGGGACGCCATGGAGCGCATGAGAAAATAAGACTCCATCCAACAAAAGGGGGGGGGGAAATCATTAGTGAATTTCCATATGGACATTTTCTTGTAGAACACACAGACACACACACACACGTATATATATATATATATATATATATATATATTTTATGGATGTATATGAACCTTTTTTTTAAACTAAATTGAAGTCAAACTTTATTATTTGATATGAATTAATTGTATTTCTTTTTTCGCTGTTGTCATTGTTGTAATTTTTTTTTTTCTCGAGGGGAGGGGTTTCCCTATCATTATGATTTGCTCTTTGTAAAAAAGTTGGATATATAACGACCGACTGATGTCGGCTGAAAATTGTGGAGCAACTTTCCAAATTCTTTTAATAGAGAATTTCCCAATACGGCAATGTATCTAGAGCTGAACTTATATTTTAGAGGAGCAAGCAATTTCTATTTGTTCAGTCTTAGTACCTCTCTGGAGGAAGAAATAAGGAGTCACGTAAACTTATGTTCACCAAAATAAAAGTCAATTTGCTCACTACTAAGCATTTTATTGGATTCAATGGCTCTAAGGGAGCGGGGGCAAAAGAAAATGAGTTTTTCTTCCCTTTTCTTTTTCTATAATTTTCTTTCTTATTATAGTAGAGTGTGCAGACTCATTAGACGTTTTTAGAAAGGTTTTTTTTTGTTTTTTCTTATATACAAATACCTCTATCAAGATCAACGACGCACATTTTTCGCGTTTGTTAAAATTTGCCATTGCCATCATACAACTTTGTGTCACTGTGTGCACGTCGTTCTCCTACTCAATCCATTTCCTCTCCCCCTTTTTTATTATTATTACTATTATTATTATTATTTAGTATTTTGATTTCGTTTTTAGAGCGTTTAGTGGGCTTTTGCCTGGATTGCGTTGATAAGAGGACTCCCTTTTATTTATTCTCGACGTCGTCTTTTCCCGCATGAAAGGGGTTGGGGGCTTTGACGACGGCGGGGGCCGGGCTTCGCCGTCGGACACACCTAAGTCGCGGAAAAAAACTTCCCTTCCCGCGGCTTCGTTGGCGCCGAAGCGCGGCCTGGAGGAGTTGACGGACCGTTTTCAGCAGGCGGAGGCCGAAAACGCGTCGCTGGCGGACGCCCTCGCGAAGGTCTGCAATGACAACGGCCGGCTTGTCGCCAAGCTCGCGGAGGCGGAGGAGCGGCTTGCCCAGCTCGCGCAGGCCTCGCAGACGGAAAAAAATGCTCCCCTAGCGATCCTAAAGCAACGACAGGGGGAGGGGGCGGTTGGTTTGGCCGTGGTTCGAAAAGCGCGGCCCGCGATGAGCTCTACGAGAACCTAAAAAGAGAGTTTATGGAGTATAAAGCCACCCACGCGTCGAGCAATGACGAGGTCGCCGCGCTGATGACGGCGCTGAGGGACGCCCACGAGAACGCGACGCGGCTTTCGAATATTATTAAAGACCAGCAGGAGGCGATCCGCGCGAGCACCGTGCGTTTGGCTACCCACGTAGACGCCAACGCTAGCGAAGATCGTGCTAGCAATAGTAGCAATCCTCATCATAATAACAATACTAATAGTAATTCTCATCAAACTAGTTCGGAAAAGGAGCTGCGGGCGTCGCTTTCGAAGGCCCAATCCCGCCTCGAGGCCCTCACGCGGGAGCTCCAGCGCACGACAGAGGAGCGCGACTCCGCCCGCGAGCGCGTCGGCTCGCTTGAGGAGGCGCTTAAACGAACGCGCGGGCCGTCTTCGGCCGAGAAAGACCCGTCCGGGGCGATTCTTTCCCCGTCGCCATGCCCTGACGTGGACGAGAGGCGGCTTCTCGCGATGGAGGTGTCCCTCCAGCGAGCGAAGGACGCGAACGCGCGTCTGCAGGAGGAGCTCCAGCAGGTCCGTCAGGATCTCTCCACGCAGCAAAATTTATACGCGATGAAACGGGCCGAGTACGACGGCCTCGCCGCGGGGCTGGAAAGAGGCCCCAAGGGAGCTGAGCCCACGGCGTCTTCGAGTCGACCCCCCCCCGCGAGCCCTCGTGAGGGGGCGGGGGCCCTTCTGCGGGAGCTGGAGGAGGCCCAGGGCCTTCTTCTGGAGAGCCGGCAGGAGGTCCAGCGGCTGGAGAGGGCCGCGGGCGAGGACAAACAGCGGGTGTCTTTTCTGCTAAAAAAGTGCGCCTCTGTCGCGGCGGAGCTGCAGGCGGCGAGCAGGCAGCTCGAGGACGGCGCCAAGGAGCTCGAGCGGCTGCGGCTTGACAATAAACAACTTCAACGGCAGGTTGAGCGGCAGGCCGAGGCCCAGGCGCGCTCGGAGGAGCTCCTGCGGGAGCACCAGCAGCTCGAGGCCCGGCTCGCCGCCGCCGCGGAGCTCGAGGAGCGGCTTGTGCAGGCCAAAGAAACGATCGCGTACATGGAGCTCGCGCAGAGCCGGGATATCCACCTCTCGCAGTACGCCGAGCTGCAGGCCGCGAATGAAAAGCTCGCCGATGAGGTGGAGCCCCTTCGGCGGGGGCTTGACGACGCCGAGCGCGAGGTCGAGCGTCTGCGGTCGATCACGGAGGCGCAGCGGGTGGTGATGGACGAGCGGCTTGGCGGCGTGCGCGACTTGCAGGACCAGCTGGCGTCTGTTAGCGCGAGCGAGGCGAAGTTGCGGGAGCGGGTCGCCGCGCTCACCGCCGAGCAGGAGCGCCTTCGGCAGCTGAACGACTCGCTGGAGTCCCAAATGACCGGGATGCAGGATGGCATCAAGGAGATGGCGCTGCAGATGGAAAAGGAGCGCAGCGGGGCGCGGGCCGCGGCCGAAGGGGCCTGCCGAAAGCAGCTGGACGAGCTCCAGGCCCAGCTCGAGCGCGCGCACGAGACCCTTGCCCATTTGCAGGCGACAAACGGGGAGTTCGTGTCCGAGGGGCTTTACCAGTCGGCCGCCGCCGAGCGCGATCGGCTCGCCGGCGAGCTCGAGGCCCAGGCCGTGGAGCTGGAGAAGCAGCGCTCGGAGATCCTGCTCTACCGCCGCGCGATTGCCGACCTCGAGAACGAGAACGACGAGCACGTCGCGCAGATGGAGGGGCTGCAGGATCGCCATCAAGTCGAGCGTGCCGCTCTCGTGGAGCGGCTTGCGGCCGAGCAGAAGCGCCTGGCGGAGCTCTCCGAGGGGTTCGCGCTCTTGCAGGGGCGGGAAAAGGCCCTAGCCGAGCGCGCCGAGCAGGACGCCGCGGCGATTCGCGAGCTTGTCGAGCGCGATGAAAAGCACCAGCGCGCCTTTCGCGAGCGGGGCCGCCGGGACGAGCAGCTCGCCGCCCAGGTGAGCGCGCTGCAGGCCGAACTCGCGGCCCGCCCACAGCGGCCCTCGCCGTCGACGGAAGTCGCCGCCGCCACCGAGGAGACGACGACGGCAGACGGGGCCAACGGAAACGAAAAAAACGAAAAAGGAGGGGGCGGCGAGGGCGACCGCGCGCGGCTGCGGGAGGAAAACGCCGCGCTGCTCGCGGAGGTCCGCCGGCTTCGCGAAAAGCGCCGCGCGGAGCGCAGCGACGCCCGCCGGGCGATCGAGCTTCTCCGCGCGCAGGGGAAGGCCGCCGAGGCTGCCCCGCCCGTCCTCGAGGAGGGCGCCCGCCGGCGGGGGCCTCCGACGCCTCCTCGCGGCGATACGGCGGAGGCGAACCGCGGCGGCGCGGGGCCCTGGCCGACGCGCGCGCGGCGAAAACGCTCGCGGAGCAGGTCGGGCTGCTCGCGGCCGAGGACGCGGCGGGGCCGTCGAGGGCGCCGCGCCGCTGGGCCCTGGCGGCCGGCGGGGGCTGTCGTCGCCGACCGCGGAGGGGCCCTTTTCGCCCCCGCGGCCGACCTCGCGGGGCTGCAGGGGCGGCTGCGGGACAGCGAGCAGGAGCTCGCGCTGCTGCGCGCGCAGAACCTCGCCCTGAAGGAGGCCAACGCCGAGCTCAGCGCGGCGCTGGCCCGCGCGGAGGGCGGACGGGCCGAGCCGCGGGCGGCGCCCTCGCCGGGGCCGCCCACGACGAGCGAAAAGCCCCCGGCCAACCACGCCGGCGAGCTCCAACGGCTGCGAAAGCAGCTCCTTCGCCGGGACGCGGAGATCCAAACCCTCCTCGCGGAGCTTTTTGCCGACGAAGGAGAGGCTTCTCGAGTACAGGGCGGTGGCGGATCGCCTGGGGCTGGAGTACCCGTTCCCCCCGCAGTTTGAAGGCCCCGCGATGGTGCGGATGAGGGCACTAAAACCTCACGAAACGGGAGGCTCGCGTAACGAAGGCGGGAGCGCAGCGCATAAATCCCCACACAATGGGGAGGTGGCGAAACAGGACACCTCGCCAGGGACTCGGCCGCCGCGGCATGGACGAAAGGCGCGGCAGCGGGGTCCTTTAGACAGAAACCCTGGAGGTTATGTATCGCTCCAATAAGACATGTGCATTCCCAGAGATGAATACTTGAAGAGGAAGGGGGGTGGGGTGAGGGGGGCAGAGGAAGGGTCATCATAATAACAAAACCTGACTCATATAAGAAAAATAAAACAAACAAACCAAAAACAATAACCACAATAGTGCCTACCAAACAAAAAGCGAGGGGAGGGGGGAAAAAAAACACCACCAACTAAAGAAATGCGTGCATGCTCGAGCGATATCGACTTCCTGGGCTTACAATTTTGTGTTATGTGTATTGTTTGTGTGCAAGGGGTTTCTATGTGTAGGATAGGCGGAGGGTGAACGGGTCCGTGCTATTAGACAAATTTCCGCGCATTAAAACTTATTCCCAATGTTTGTTAGCATTATTCTCAAATGGCATTGTCAATTTCACGGGAAATATCACTTTTTGCGTAGCTTTTTTTGTATTTTCGTTGCCTTTTTTTCTTTTTCTTCTTTTGTGCCTTTGTTCTTAGAGGGGGTAAGAGTTACAAAAAACAACAACAACAGAAACAGCTCTTACATATGGGATCACTTACTATTGCATTAAGTTATCAAGTAAATTAACATTTCTTTCTTTCTCTCTCTCTTCTTCTCACCTCAATTTTTTAAAGGTGTTTGTGTAGGGTGCATGTGTGCTCTTATGCCAGTATGGCAAAGAAGTGTGCTGTACCTTTTAAAACAAGAGACTTCCTACCACCTCTTGCCGCCTTTTTTTTTTTTAATCTTCTTTCCCTCCCCCCCGCGCACGTCTTGGTATTTGTCATGGACGGTGACGGATCATGATGCCAGATATTAAAAATACGGCAAAGGGGAAACTTGTATTGCTGGTTGTTTAGGAATAAAAGAGCTACTACCTCCCTCTACTCCTCGTACATAGCGTCTGGCTTGAAGGAAATGGTGCTTAATTTTCTTTGTGGAATTACTTTATATATATATACACACACCTATATATGCATATAATTTATCCACTTTATCAACTTTCATAACCGTTGCGTGGGGATTTTCATATCATGATTATGCAGAAAATTTCTGCGTAAGTGCCTCTCTTATAGAGTTTCATGATCATAATATCTCTCTTATGTTGATGATTCCTTATGAATTCAGACAATGCTTCTGAGAAAAGGCACATTTTTTTCCCTTTCTTTTCCAAAAATGCAAAAAAATAGTAATCAATGAACCATATTTTTTTTTTTCCTCTCTCTATATAATCTTTGATCCTAATTAGGGCTGTTATGACGTGGTTACTCACACAATAGACACTATCCTCGATGATGTTCTGGCTTCCTAAATAAGCATAGATTTGTGCAAGTGATGCAAAAAAAAGAAAAAAGATTTCATGTAGACAAGTAGCTTTGCAAGCCCTCCCTCACATCATTGTGATATGCTGAACGGACATTGACAATACGTGAGCTCAGGAATGGGTTATGCGGACTTTCCAATTCAGAGGGGCAAATCGAATTTCTTTAGCCGCAGTCCATAGAACCACATTACTCTATCTCTGGAGGCCGAAGAACTCCACTGCAGAGAAGGGGCAATGAACGCAAGGAGAAGTAGGAAGACGGGGAGTGTGGTTTAATGCCCATTGAGCATGGGCTCTATTCGCGGGAATATAGTTATTTAGTGCCTGTTGATGTACCCTTTTCCCTTTTCTCCCCCTTCCCCCAATAGCATGGAAAAAACAACAACACCGTGTTCTTGCGTTTAGGGAAAAAAAGAGAGGGGAAAAGGGGGCCTGCGTAATTACCCATTCCACCTTACTTTCTTGGGTTCGCAACCTACCCCAGGTGGAAGGGGCAAAGGGTGACAGCAAGTTGAGGTGTGGTCGTCGGAGCTTCTTTTTTTTTTTTTTCTTGCTATCCATGTTGGTTTTCCACATTCCATTTTTATCTGCGAGTGGTGCTTGCGTGCATGTTTGTTCAACTAACTTCCTTTTCCCTGTTAGCTGCATGCACTTTCTTTTTTTCTTTTAAGGAGATTCCTCTGTCAATTCCAACAACGAAAAAACTTTCCCTTTTTTTTTCTCCAGTACGAATTATCACTATCATTATCACTATCATTATCACTATTATTATTATTATTATTATTATTATTACTGACCAACATGGTGCGAATGAATCGATTTAGAATCTCCGGGGGGTAGTAAAGAGTTGTTTGGGCTCGACACTTACTGGGAAGAGGACAGCGCAATTTTGGTTTTGCGGGAATCGCCTTTGCGGGGTGAAATTTTCCTTCCCAATGGCAAAGCATCACTGCCGGTGGTACGGCCGGATTTTCTGTAGTGCCTGCGCGCCCAAGAGCGTCCACAACGACGGGAGGTCGTGCCGTCGCTGTCATGCCTGCCGTCTTCCTATTATCTTCCGAAGTGTGGTAAACCCATTCACCGGGAAGCGCGAGGCCAACGTCCTGCGTACGATTTTAGACTTCCTCAGCCCCGAAGAGCATCGCGGCCTTGCGGCAAAGTTGCCATACGATGCCTTCGGGATTTTTTTTGGGGGGGCTGTCCTTTTTTATAACACCATTCGGGAGCGCTTCCCCCCTCCCTCCCCTCTTACTACGACGGGGCCCCAATTGGGAAAGGCGGGTTTGGCGTTGTGTACAACTGCGAGGATCGCCCCCACCCCGCTCGCGGGCGCGTTGCCGTAAAGCGGCTTGCCGAGGCGCGGGCCCTAACCTACACCATGTGGGAGAGGTTTCCTGCGCGTACGTGCACCGCGGCCTTAAGTCCGACAACGTCGTCCGGACATGGGGCTTCGGCCGGGCCATGATCATCGACTTCGGGCTCGCGGAGGACCCCGACCGCCAGCCCGACGACGCCCGCGCGTAGGCGGCCCCGCCAAAGCCCCCCCTAAGGAAATAAGGGGCACAAACAACTGAGACACATACGGTGTTTTATTCTACTATGTCTGCTATTTTGCTTTATATACATATATACATATAACAGCCCTTCCCCCTTCTTTTTTCTTTTTGTTTGTTGGTGGCTTGAATGCTTGTATGACACTTGTTTTTCTTTCAAACTTTCTAATTCTTTTTTCTTCGCCGTGGTAGCCTTTACGCAGACGTTTCTTTCTCCCTCTTACCCCCCTCCCCTCTATTTTGTCTTACTGTTAGTGTAAGGGGTTGGGTTCCACAAGGAATCAAATTTTCTTCCAACTAGTTCTTCTTCCTCTTAAAGCGCCCGATTGGAAGACCAGAAAAAGGACAAAAGGGAACTCCTTCCTGTACAGTGGTTTCAATTTTTTTTTTTTTTTTTTGGTGTTATCATTGTTATTGCGGGGAATGTCGGATGGGTTGGCGATTGCCCGAGAGGTGTTGGCGGCGGATGGGTACCCCCTTCGAGTCCTCTCGTTGGCGCCTGATATGGCGGCGGTAACGCGAGAGACCACCATCCCCGATGCGAGGCGAAGTTACATGCGGCTGGCCGTGCTTATCCACCCGGATAAGCTAAAAGACAGGTTTGACAAGGCCACAGAGGCTTTTCAGTGTCTCGTGCGAGCCTTTGAGGAGTTCTCGGACCTCAAACAACGAAAAAGTGCCGCCAAAGGGAAATTCACGAGGCCTTTAACCATCCCAGCGGAAGACAATAAAAGCAAGAAGGCGACTCGATCCACCAACGCAGGTCCTGAAAAAGGGGAGGTTCGTGGTAAGGCTGTGGAGAAGTCCACCTCTGCACGGGCTGTGAAGACAAAAACGACATCACCGGTGAAGGCGACCTCGAAGCGCGTGCGGCCGCGGAAATCCAAGCACGACGACGACGATTTTGTCGTCCACGAGGACACCACCGAGGACACCACCGAGGACGACCTGACGTCGAGCGACGACGACGCCTTCGCGGTGGGGGGCGCCGGCGAGGTCGAGCCGCCCGTCTCGACGAGCCGGGCCCCGATCGGCGAGCCCCGCGTTGGGGGCGAACTGTACCGTCCGACCGTGATCGGCTGCCCGCGCTGTCAGACGCCGTGGGAGCCGGACTCGAAGCCGCAGTACTCCCTTTTTATGGGCCACTGGGGGCGAAAGGTGCACTGCCAGCTCTGCTTGCTCTCCTTCGGCGCCGCGACGGCGCTGCACGGCTGCCCGCACTGCGCGGCCCCGTTCGATTACGACGCCTCGCACTACGACGACGTCCTCGACTGCGCGGGCTGCCATCGGCGCTTTGGTTTTCCGTATTACCCCGTCTCCCAGGCCCTTATCGACCAGGCCGGGCTCGAGGAGTGGCGGGAGCGGCAGGCCCGCGCGGAGTCCAGGCAGCGCGAGGCCCGCCATCGCGCGAGGGCGCGGACCAGCCCCGCCGCCGGCGACCCCACCGCGGCCCTCGTCGGCGCCTGCATCGTCGACGAGCGCTGCCCGCTCTGCGGAAAGCAGATCAGAGGACGGCACCGCGCCCACGTCGAGGCCTGCCAGCGAACTGCCGCTGGAAACGACAATAACGGCGGTGGGGGGGGCACGTCGAAAACGATGACCAGGTCGCGAAAGCGTGGGCGGCGGGACGACGACGGCCCCAGGGGGGTCGTCGGCCCGCGAAAGTGAGGATGACCCAACGCCGACGTGGCTTATTTCCGCGGCAAGGAAAGGAGCACGGTGTGTGTGTGTGTGGGGGGGAGGTAGTAGGAGAGGGGGGGCTGGGCAGTGAACGGGCTCGAACGAAGTGAAGGGGGCTAATGTGATCGTCGCCGTCTATCCATGCCGCGTTGGTGCATCTGCAAAAGAGCTGGGGGAGGGGGTGGGTGGGTAACACAACAACAAAGGTGGGAACCCGGGAAAATCGGCATCACACTTCCCCGTGAAATATCTATATTTGTCTCTTTCTCTCTCTTTTTTTTTTCTCTCTCTCTCTTTATATATCTATATCCAAATCTACATGTGTATGAAGAAAAAGTCTTTTTGGGTAGGGCACCGTGCGGGAGAAAAGAAAGGTGACTTGCTGTTATGTAACGTCGTCTTTTTACAGTGCTTCTGGGAACGAAGGGGGTTTTCAAGAATTCTCATTCCCTCTTCTTCTTTTTGTCGGCTTGAAGGTTTAGAAAGAAGAAAAAAAGGCCCTACCGGGCAAATACAGAATAGTACTCTAACGTAAGTTAGAGTACTATCAGATAAAAAGAGCCCCCCTCCCCGTCGTACTCTTCGTGAGATCGGGGGAAGAAGGAAGAAATAAAATAAAAAACAGCAGCAACAACAACAATCAATCAATCAATCAAATAAACAAACACAACTGTCCCATTCATTAGTTTTCCTCTATACAAGCCGAACGAGGGATGTCCGTCGATTCGTGCGAGGTTTACTCCTCGTCGTCCGTCACCGGCGATAGTGCCAAGGAGTCCGTCTCGGGGATCGTGGGGCCCGTCCAGCAGATGCTGCTGGTGGATCGCGGCGACGCCACGGTGAGCCCCCCTTGTTGGGAGCCGTTGCCGGCGCGATTCCTTTACGACGCTGATGGCTTACCACGCCCGGAGGTCGTCAAGGAACACTTCCGGCGGGAGGGCCTCCTGCACGAGGCCGATGCCCTGCGCATTGTCACCTCCTGCGCTATGATTTTGAAGGAGGAGCCGAACGTCGTGCGTATTGAGGACCCGATCGCGATCGTGGGAGACCTCCACGGTCAATTTTTCGACCTTCTTTCCCTCTTTGAGCTCGGTGGCGACCCTGCCTTTCAGAAGTACCTCTTTTTGGGGGATTACGTCGACCGCGGCTGCTTTGGAGTTGAGGTTATTTTACTATTGATGTGCTATAAAATACGTTACCCTCGCAGAATAGTGATTCTCCGTGGAAATCATGAGAGTCGCCACCTCACCGCATACTTCAACTTCAAGCGCGAGGTCGAGTACAAGTACTCTCGGATGCTCTACGACGAGATCATCTCAGCATTCGACTGCTTGCCCTTGGCGTGTGTTCTGAATAATCGATTTTTCTGCGTCCATGCCGGTTTATCGCCGGAGCTGAAGAGCATCGCCGACATCAATGCCATGAATCGTTTCCGTGAGACCCCTGCCTCCGGCCCCATGTGCGACCTCCTCTGGGCGGATCCCATGGATGAGAGGGAACAGGACTCGAACTACCCGCAGGCTTTTATTCCCAACGGAACACGGGGCTGCTCTTATGAATATAGCCAATCCGCCGTGTGCAAGTTTCTCGAGTTTAACAATTTGGTCTCTATCATTCGTGGCCACGAGGCTCAAAACGAAGGATTCCATCTATACAAAAAAGGTGCCCATGGGTTTCCCAGTGTGATCTGCGTCTTTTCGGCGCCAAACTACTGCGATGCTTATGACAATCGAGCCGCGATTATTGTGTTGAACAAGAATATCATGAAGATTTGTCAATTTAACAGCAGCCCCCATCCATATTATTTGCCGAACTTCATGAACGCCTTCACGTGGTCTCTGCCCTTCCTGGATGAGAAGTTGCTCGAGGTCGGGTTTCGCATTTTGGAGGCCGCGGATACCGAAACTAAGATGGGGGCCGATGTGGGAGACCAGCCCACTGCTGCTCCTCCTAACTCGGACCCCTTCCCAGAGGGCTACGGCGAACGCGTCAAGGAGCGGATTTCCTACATGGAGAGGATGTCTAGTATGTTCCACATGCTGCATGAGGAGGAGAGTAGGGTGGGACCCGCAAAAAGTTCCTCATCGGATACAACGTCGCGTTAGGGGCAGGCTCCTTAGGAGCCCGCGGAGGCATCATCCTCTGATGCAATATCCATGGAGGCTGCTGATGGGGTAAGATTTCAGGGAGCGTTCCAGATTCCACCATTCTATAAAAGGTTTATTAGGTGATTCATGCTGCGCACAGGAGGGCTGAGGAGGAGAAGTGAGGAGAGGGGAGGGGAGCAGGAAATGTATGCCGACGAAAATAGATATTCTAAATAATAAAAAAGCGAAGCCTTATTGCGCAGTTTACTACGAAATGCTTGTGTTCTTCTTCCAGCGGTAAAGGGTGCGCCCGGGAGCTTTTATAGTCGTAATGACAATAATGGTTTTTCGTAATTGAAAGCAACCTTTGTAAGGACCGTGTTCTTTTTTCCTTTCCAACAGATTTGGGATGCACTGTTGGGTGTTTTACGGTGCTATCTCAAAACAAACATTGCTCATTTTTTTTCCCCGCATATTATCATTCTTTTTTACCTTAATTTCTACCGAGTTCTGGTGCACGTTTATCCCACCCCTTCCAGAATGGAGTTGATTTTTTCCTATCTTTAGGTGCATACCAACAGTAAATCCATATTTCATACCGACAGGTCGATAACGCGCGTTTAAAATTTTATTATTTTTAAAACTCTTGCATAATCTATTGATACATTTTTTCTCATTAGAGACATTAAAAAGTGAAATTTACACCTTAGCCCCTGCTCTCCTCTTTACCATGATACCTCACAACTGCAAAGGGCGAAGTTTTATTTCACGTTCTATGGTTCTGCCATATTCTTTTTATCCTTCTCCTAAATGGTTGTACAAAGACACATCAAATTTCTTTCTTTTGTTAGGCTTTTTTTTTTCCCGCAAAAAAGAAGAAGAAAAGAGTAAAAACGTTATGATCACCCACACCAAGATCATACAGCACATTTTTCGGGTGAAGGAGCCGGTGAAGAAGGCGGTTCGCCGACAGCAGCAGCTCAAGCGCCTTTACGAGTCGCCATCACCACCGGCAGTCGAGATAGCCTCTCAAAGTACGAGCCCCTGTAGAGCCCCTGCCCAGATTTCTTCTCCTTCTTCCTCTTCGCCGTCGTTGGAGGCCTCCTCAGCAGGCGACTTGGGGCGTCTGGTGGTGGCGAACCGGACTCTTCAGCAGGCCTTTCTTGGCGTGCAGCACGAGACGGAACGCCAGCGTCAGGCCGCCGCGGCCATCACGCGGGCGCCGGACAAATCCTCCGCGGTCGAGGCCTTCTTGCTGCTCGCGCGGACGACGGACGACGGGGTCACGGCGGGCACCTTTCGGGCCCTCTCCGCGGCGCTGGTGCGGCACCAGGCGCGGGTGCTCTTCGGCGACGCGCGGCTCTACCAGGCCGCGCTTGCCGCCGCCGTGGGCACCGATGACGACCGCTGGCGCGACCTCACCGTGGAGGATGAGCACGTCTTCGCGCTCTCGCAGTGCCGCGCGCTGGGGCGGTACGCGGAGAAGGGAAGCCGCCTCGCCGCGCCGCTGGGGCTCACCGTCGAGGGCGCCGACGACGACGACGTCGGGCGCGTGGTGTGCGGGCCGCGGGAAGGTCGCGCGGGGGCCGTCCCCGTCGACGTCCTGGCGGACCTCGCGCAGCTGGACGTGTCGTGGGCCACGGCGCTGCGGCTCTGGGAGCGCGCGCGGGCCGCGTGCGCGGCGGACCCGCCGATGGAGATGACGGACCGCCTGATGGCCCTCATGACGGGGTACCGCAGCGGTGGCCTGGGCTCACGGCCATGGCGGCGGGCGCTTTGCCTTTACGAGCGCGCCCTCAGGTCCGGGTGCGCGACTTCGCTCGCGACGCACACCCACGCCCTGGACGCGCTGTGGAGGAGCGCGGACGACTTTCACCGTCCGCATCACCACATTGCCCCAATGGACCGGGAAAGGCTATGGCGAGCCGTCATGCGCGTACGCGCTGAGGTCGAGAACGGCTGCCGCAGCGGCCGCTTACGCATCGCAGGACCCGAGGGGTGTGCATACATGGAGAGCCTTATTAAGGTGGCAGGTGCTGCGGGTCGTTGGGATGTGGCGATGGGTCTGCTGTCTGACATGGAGCGAACCCCCGGAGAGACCTCCTATCGTCTGTTGGTACCTACGCCCGAGGCCTATACCTTTGCGATGGCCGCTTGCAATCGTGAAGGCCACGCAACACATTCTGAGGCCCTTCGCTCGATGTTCGAGCTACACTACACGCTGCGTAGTCTGCACTCTGAGGTGCTCCTGATGTACCTGCAGTCTCTTCGATGTGTTGTCACAATGACGCCGACTGTGGGTGAGCAGATCGAGCGAATTGTGCAGGACGGAGTTGGACTCGATCGACCCTGTGCAGTCGTGTGCTTGCAGTTGCTCGCTAGTCAATACGTGCGCACTGGGACCAAAAAAAGTGCTCTCGCAGAGAAGCTTTTCCATTACTACGATTCGAACGCGTGGCTGCAGCAGCCTTTAGCAAGGAGGATGGAGCTACAGTCGGTGTTCCGAAGTTGTTACCTTATCAACGCCGATGATGCCAACAGTAACTTGGTGAACTGTTTGAGGGACCACCTCACCCGAACTTTCGGTACTGACGCACCGGAGCTAGAGTGTCTTGAGGACACAAACATCTATGCCTTGCACACGACGACAGACTGGAAAGCTGCCATCGACACCTATACGATGCTCGTGGAGCGACGCCCAAGGCTGGGGGAGAATTTTCTTCCCATTCCTCCTCGACAGGCTAGACACATGCTCATTCAGGCTTTACTACGGTGCTGCCATACCTTAGCGCACTGTGGTAGCGGCGAGGGCGATAGAAATGGCAACCTTTCATCTTCCTTCTTGCTTCTAGAGGAAGACGCACAAGACGAGATTCGAGAAGAGATGTTCGCCATCGCTTCCAAGGGTGTTTTGAAGACGCGGTGTCTGTATGCAGAGGATGAATGCAGCGTGCCACGTGAAATGCTATCTGAGTTGTTGGTATTGGAGGCTATTTGTAGCCCAACAAGGAAGCAACGAAATTACGGTGGTGTCCACGCCATGCGCCAACTCGTCTTGGGCCCAGCGGCGCGCATTACGCCTAACTTGATAGATCAAGTTTCGGAAGTTTTGTCATTGTCTAACGACCACCTGACGAGCCTTCTGCTGGATGGGCACCCCAGGGCGCGCTATACTGCTCTGTGTGTTGCAGACGCCAAGGGGGGAAAGTGGCAGCAAACGGTTCCACTAGAGCGTGCTTATCGATAGCGAAGACTGTTTCTCTTCTTCCTTCCCCTCTCCTATTCACAGACTGTAGATATGACAGTAAAGAAATTGGAATGCGTGTGCGTGTATGCGCAGGGCGGGGAAGCAGGGTTTTCGAAAGGAAATGTTTTTGATAGCGTTGCTGGTTTGCTTACTTTTTTTTTTGAAAGATTACATTCACACGCATATACTACCGTTGTGTGATTTCTCCTCACCGCTTTCCATGTTCTTGTGTTGTTATTGCTGGATACCCCGCAGAGCATAGAATAGAACAGTTAAAAGGGGTTTAACTCTTCATTGTTTTAACAATTTTATTCCGCTGCTACACTTTCGAACCGGAGTAGGAGGGGCGGGAAGGGGAACTAAAACACGTCTTCATAAAATTTTATTTTTAACATCAATTGCGATGATGCCCCTCAAGATGTCTTATGTAACTTGTATAGTTTCCTATACGCGTACCAGCTGATTTATGGCTCAATTTGGGGAGTTTCCATACATCTACGTGGCATTTCAACGCGAATCTCGAGGTCGTCAGTTCTTCCGCAGTTTCTCATCTTTTCTCCGGTAGAGGTGAAAGAAGAAATAGAATAATGCAATTTAGTGAGGATAATATCAGTTTCTCATCCTTTTTAAAATAGACCTGCATCCTTCTTTTTTCTTCTAAAGGCCCGTAGCTCGCTCCGCCGTCGCCATCACCTTTTTTTTTCCCCTCCTGAGCGTTTGTGGGGTGCGAGGATTTGCAAAAATTGTCTTACCGAAGGGTCGGAGTCTACTTTGAAGGTGTGTGGGAGCATCTTAGATTAGGTTTGGCAGGGTAACTTTTTTCGGGTGAGCATGTGTGTGTGTGTGTGTGTAAAAGTGATATCCTTTGTGGTGGTAAAAAGGAGTGGGGTTTCAATGTCACGGTGTATCTTAAGGCGTGCATTCACCGGCACCATACTGACGTTGTCTGCCAAGGGTGTTAGCCAGCACAGAAACTCCTTGTGTCCCAGGGTTAAATAGCGAAATATGGGTTAAGGTGAATATTAGATCTTGCACTGCCACCACCACTATTGCTATGATTGATCACCTCACTTTTCAAATCATATCATAATCGAATAGCTACTCCTAAGGAGTATCGAGTGGAACTTGCACTGAACCCTGAGACGTTCGACGTTAGAGGTCCTCTCGATCTGCATCTGGAGGGATACCAATGAGTTGGTGAAGGGATGTGACAATAGAAGAGGAAGGGCTTAATCGTTATTTTTCCACCCTTTGTCTCAAGTTTTTCTAGTAAAGAGTAGGCAAGTGCTGAAGATGGACCCTACTGCCACTAATACAGATATTATTCCCAGGCGAGTTTCTTTACCAATACTTTTAAAATTATATAATGAATCCTATACTTCTACTCCTTTTTTTTATTGGTTTCTAACGTAACGAAGTGTATATCAAAATCTTCAATACAGATTGGTACCACTTTTTTTCTTTCGAAAAATTCAGCTAATAGTTTTTTCTTTTTTTAAAGCCATGCCATCTGCGAATATCACTGTGGAACTGCCTCGCAATCGCCTTCTCATGAAGGGGTGTTGTGATGATGATTTCCTTATCAATCAGTTGTCTGGAATAAACGATCATCCCGAAGAGGATGGATTGCCGCTCCGAAAATGGCTTATTCGAGAGACACATACTGCTTTACGTTCCAATTCAAAGCTAACTGAGGTAACTTTAAAGCCGAAAGCCGATAAGACATCGCGGACGCACTTTTTAATCCGAATCGAAGACACTGAAGCGTAGAAGCGAGACGTTAAAACACTTAAAGTATGCTAGTAGGACAAATTGAGTAAGGGAAAGGTCGTGAAAATTGGGAAAAATAATTTCTTTGTGTCATTCAAACTTGGATTTTCATATATTAATATATCACGTTCTTGTTTGTTTATGAGTAAAGGTTCATTTTCTTGATTTTAAAATTGCCGTGATGATATGGATGGAAGAATAACATTCACGATTTTCCAATACGTATACCAAAAAGGGACCCTTTAGATATGTGGCATAATATATCGTTATTGTGATATGTAGTGAGGGGAAGAGGACTGAGTTTCCTTAAATTAATAGCACCAGCCAATCAAGAATTGCCACAATAGATAGTTTTTGATCATTTTCATTTTTAAATATTTCTTAAAGGCGAGAATGGATATTCTGTAGGAGGATGAAAGAGACTTGCAGGCAGTGTCTTTATGATTTGTTCGATAAATTTACTCAATTGTTCTTTTTCCTATATATATTTAACATTTTTCCTCCTCCGTACAATGATTTATTCTTCTTTTTTTTTTTTAAGGGTCATATTTGTGCTATAAGAGGTAGGTAGTAGTTTGAAGCATATGCTACAAGTAAGCACTTTTTCAGCTTCAGGGATCGACCTTTTCAAAAACCCAGCGCGTGCATCTAAGGATGAGCCCTATTGGGTGGCCTTTTCTCGAGAATATGCGATTCCCGGAATAGTTTTTATGGGAATCATTTATTATTTAATTATGCATGTATTTATTCCTTTAAGGCATGCCAAGGTGATGCGCGTAAAAAAGGAAGGTGAACTAATAGAGGAGATTAACAGGAGTTAAACGCATAACCTTCCCCTCCCTCCTCGATATATATATATATATATAATAGAGGTGGCATTTTTTTTCGCGTGTGATTGCGTTAAATTGGCAAACTAAACCTGATACTATTTCCCTCCTTAGGTAACTATTTTTCTAGGAACATGCACGTCGTAGTAGTTTCTAAAGGCTTCCGTCTTCAGGTGGATAGCATTGCCCCAGGTTTGTAGAACCCGAGAGTAGTGTACAATATGACAGGGCTTATTTTAGAAAGAACCTCGTGCCCGAAGCCTTGGAGTTGCATCTTTGCCATTAAACATGGTTGGTGTAAGCGTTGCTTAGAAACTTAAGATTATTGATCTGAATTTGAGAAGTAAATAAAATCTTCAAAGAGTTTTTTCTGCATAATTTTAACTAACAATTGTGTGGTTGGCTTCTTGTGAATACCGAATAGTTGATCCCATTGCGCCATCGGGGCTATATTATGAGTGAGCGCCTCCGTCTCTCATGAAGCACCCTTGGGGAGGGGGAGCAAGACCATGGCCTTTGAGCGCGAGTTGTTGCACCGGGCCCCATGGGCAGTGCGAGGTTTCGTCGACCAACCTTTGCGAACGCAGGGTGCGCAGGCGGCTCAATCTCAGCAGCGTGCTGTTGTCCTTTCTTTTTTTAGTATATTTCATTTCTGCTTCCCTAACCCTTTTGTACTTGTGTATTGCGCAGGCGGCGCGAATTGGCGCGTCTAGCGGATGTGAGATGCGTCGATACCTGGTGTTTCCGTGTGATTGGAGGTTACGTGAGTCCGTGCATCTCTGCCTGGCTGAAAGTTGTCTACCCCCCACTCTCCCTTACTCTTTCTCGCTGCCCAAGCCATTATTGCTGTTGCTTGATATACCTGCGCCTGTGCGCATCAGTGGACCCTTTCCTTGCCCTTTGTCGCGACGCGCTCTTGCGCCTCTGCTTTTCGCCATTCGTGCAGCTGAACAAGAAGGTGAACACCACGGGGCTGGCGGCGGCAGGAATGATCCGGCTGGATCGGCGCGAGGTTATCAACAGGGATTTTGTACTTGGCGAGACGATTGGGGCAGGGGCCTACGGCAAGGTGTTCATGGCCGAGCCCATCAAGTCCAGCGGGGGGCGCGCAGTTCGACTACCCTGCGCGTTTCGTGGTGAAAGTCATTCACGGCGAGTTGTGCACCCCCGGCTTTGTAGAGTGCGCTGACCGCGAGGTGAGGGCGGTGAGCGGTCTCTGCCACCCGTGCGTGGTGAGGTATATCGGCGCGTGGGTGGAGGCCGGGCCCGGGAGGTACAAGGGCAGTTACTGCGTGGCCATGCATTACTGCGATGGCGGCGACCTGCACGACTTTATCTCGATGTGCATCAAGCGCGGACAGCGGGCGTCCTCTGCGGTGGTGGTTCGCGTGATGGCGTGTGTGCTGGCGGCGCTCAACTATTGCCACACACAGTGTGTCATCCATCGCGACATCAAGCCGGCAAATGTTTTCCTGCTGAAAGGTGAGGGCGGCGGCATCGAGCGGGCGCTCATTGGGGATTTTGGTCTGGCGCGGCCGCTAGGCAATGGGAAGCAGATGGCGGCGACACGAGTCGGCACGCCGTGCTACTGCTCCCCGGAGATCGTGAGTGCTGAGTCTTACACAAGCAAGACGGATATTTTTTCCGCCGGGGCGATGTTTTACGAGCTGATGGCACTGGAGCGGCCCTTCTGGAAGTCGCGGGACACGGACGTTGAGGTCTTTCGGCGGATTCTGGACTCGAACCCGATACCCCGCCTGTCCGCGCTGTGCTCGGGGCGATACGATGCGAGCCTTGTTAGGCTGGTGTCGTTGTGCCTGAGCAAATACGAGACACAGCGGCCCTCCGCGTACTTTCTGCTCACGAACACTGGCCAGGTCCGTGACGAGGTGTTGAGGATGGACCTGCCGCTGTACCCGAATCCGGGTGGCCCGCGCGCGCGTGGCGGGGGGGGTGCCGGCGGCGAGTCGAGTCGAAGCCGCGACGCGGTGCGCGGGAATTCGGCGGCGCATCGGCGCGGGTGCTCGCACCGGGCGCCCTGCAGGACGGCCGTGGCGGTCCCCCTGGCACATTGGCTGGGCCCGAATCAGCGCCATCGACAGCGCCGGCGCGCGCCGTTGGCGGAGGCGGTGCCGTGTGAAAGCCGTGCCCCACCGTGCATCTCGCGAGTGCGTTGCGCCAGCAGTCCGGTTCTCTCGGCGATACCAGGCTGGGTAAGCGCCTGTAGTATATCTGTCGGGAGCTTTTTTTTGCCGGCCAAAGCACCGACCACAGCACCTGGATGTGGCAGGGCGCGCTCTGCCTGTGGTGCTGCTGCGGCTGGGGCCAATCAGCCCGCGCTATGCTACTGGAGCGGCGTTTGTTCTGCTTGGGCCTTGCGCCGCCAGCGGGCGGTTTTCCTGCTTTTAGCCGCGCCTACGACTTTCGCCGCTGCTTTGCTTCCCCTTCTGTCGTTCCCCGGGCGTCCTCTCTTCGGTGGGCCATTCACTTGCCCGCGCGGCCGTTGCGTACACGCACGCACACGGCGCGGCAACGCGTCCACCGTCACTTTCTCTCCTCTCCCTCTGTTTTGTGGATGATCTACGCGCGGCAGCCCGTTCACATTTGGGCCGACGCACCGCCACCCCCGCCCTTAATGGTCTCATTCCGTAAGTGCGGAGGGGGTGGAGCACTTTTTCTTCCACTGTTACGTTGTTCTGTGTGCAACATAACTCCCGAGCGCGTTTGCGCGCCCGAATGTCTGCGTTACCGCATCACGGTTTGCCGATGGTGTCTCCATAATTTCCCCTTCTCTCCTCGAAGTCTCACAATGCTTGGCGGTGCAAGGGAGCGTGTCTCGATGGCTAGTCTTGTGGCGAAGCAGATGGCTCGGCAAGCGTCACTGCAGCCGCGCCTGGAGCTTTCGGCCGGGCGGTCTGTCTCGCTGGAGGAGGGGCGCCGCCTTGCCGGGCTGGCGAACGACGACGAGGGGCGGTTTGGTGCGGTGCGCCCGGCGCGACTGCCGGGCCGCGGCGAGGCGGTGTCTGCGGCTGCGCTCGAGGAGGGCGTGTCCAGGCGCGTTGTGCGGCTGCGCCAGAAGCAACGCGGAGGGGCGAACGGCAGGGCAGGGATGGCGCGCGCGGCGCGGTGCGAAGGGGTGCACCGTGTGCCGAGTGCGGGCAGAGGCGCCGCGTCGGTGATTGCCGGGCGCGTGTGGCGCCGGGACGATAGAGCAGGAGCGCGGGCTCGCCAGCGCCGAGCAGCCCGCGCGGGGGACAGACGAGGTAGGGGGTAAGGGTAGGGCAGGTCGATACTGGCACCGGCTCACCGGGGCCGAACGCGCGGGTGTGTTTACCGCAAAGGTGTGCCATACTAGCGCGGCGGCTGAGGGCCTGTCCCGTAATGGTCGAATTTAATACACGCAAGCCTGTGCGAGGGGACTGAATGTAGAGTAAGGGGAGGGAGGGTTGGTTGGTTGGTGCTCCCCTCTCCTATGAAGGCTCCTTTTTTTGAGTAATGTTCGTATTACCGCTTCTTTTCCTTCGGCATCGTGTCTCACCGCGTTTTTCCAAGGGCTTCTTTTGTTCTAAAAATATCACTTTTAAGCATATTCAATACTATATAATTTAATTACCAACATCAAGGGTGAAGGGGAGTAAGACGCACAAACGATTACGTCAGACACACAGCCAAGAAAATGCTTCCGCAGTGCTTTTCGTTTTTTCTTCTACTCAACACCTTGATTATACCGGAATTATCGATACCTTTTTCGTACACTGCTGACATGGGAACATTTTCGAATCTCTCGTGTTCGAATATAGCTTTGCATAAAGCGAACGTGACCTTTACAAACTCGACTAAAAGTGTGAAAATCATCGAACCAATCACCGCATCGTCCAGCTTGAATATCGATATAGAGGGTAATACTTCCTTTATTACATCCACTGAAAGATTGGAATCAAATTCCATTCTTGAATTCAGCACGAAGACAGGGGAGGGCAAGTTGGCGTGTGAATCTACGGCTGCCGATCTTTCTCAATGTAATATTAATGCCTTCTTGGATACCATAGATGTCACACCGGAATCTAATCTTTCGATGCTGCTGAAATTTTTGCAACCGCAACTTCATAGAATGATCTCAATATATGTATGCAGTACTTTGTTGCCGAAGATGCAAACGTTTTTGCTGGACCACACGGTGAGGCCTCCTTTGCCACCACCGGACGTGGTCCCTGGTGCCCTCGCGCTTCGCGACGCTGAGCTGTTTAGGGCCGCACGCAACATCGTGCTAGCCGTTGAGAATGTTCTGAACCTCTCGTTTGGCATCGATCTTCTGGATAACCCCCACAATAACACCCTCCGCCTGAATGTTACCAACATGATTGATCGTTACATCACAATACGCGTCTTTGGGAACAGGACGGAGCCGAACGGTGGGGCCCCTGCGAGCAGTGCTGTAAATCTCGACTCGATTCGTTCAGACACTCTGGACGACATATTGGGACTTGTTCGTCAGCTGCTTGGCCAGCCAAAGGTCGTCGTGGAGATGAACCTTCACTTGCCTGCTGGTGGAGTGGTGCTTGGGGAGGCGGAGGCCCAGGTGGTGCTTCCCGCTGGAATGGGCTTTTCAGTCGAGATCACCCCGAATGACCTGCGTTGTGAGCCAAACACGTACAACTACAGCGTGCGCGCGACGGATGCTTTTGGAGTGCAAAATATGAGACTTGTTAGGGCCGGGGATTTGGGTCACCTGTTCAATAACAATGTAAGTTCATTGCTTTCACGCATCTTGAGCGACAGGCTCAACGCCTTTATATTGAACCAAACCGAGACCCCTCTCAAGGACGCTGGGCATGCAGTGCTTGCTAGCGTGCTGGACGACGCTGCTGACAAGGGCCGTGGTGACGGCCAACGCTTTTACATACCCATGCGCTCGAAGGTGTCGGTCTCTTCGTACCCCCCACTTCTGGTGGTGGTGCTCTACGTCGTCGGCAGTGTGCTTGTGACGGTGTGCCTGGTAGGGCTAAACGTGATACGGCATCGCGCGAAGCCTGTGGTTTTCATGGATACCCTGGAGCCAGTCCCCGTTTTGCGCATCATCGCCGAGGATTTGCTGCTGTCCGTCAGCTGCTTTGCGTGTGCCGGTGCATTCTTATGGTCCAACTTCACCACGGCGGCGTATGTTTCTGTGGGCGGTGAGTTGCACATATATGGGTTCACGTTGATGGACACCGTGAGGGATATGTGGGATGCCGGGCTGAAGCCGCTCTCTGTGCTGGTATTTGTATTCAGTGGCATCTACCCGTACTTTAAGCTGGCGTGTATGTTGCTGTTCGCAGTTGTGTTGCAGCGCCCCCATACGAGAATTCTCCGTGTAATCGACTACGTTGGTAAATTTTCCTTTCTGGATACGTTTATGATGTTTATTATGGTGACCGGGATACCCATCCCGGGGGTCGTGGAGGTTATAATAATGCCGTCCTTTTACATATTTTTCGGGGCCACCGTTGCCAGTGTGTTGATAGGCAACTATACGGTGCTGCTTTGGCGGCGCGGTACCAACCTGACGAAATGCGGCGAAGGTGGCTCGGGTTCTCAGGGTGCTGATGGAGAAGTTCCTAAGCGACTCCAGGGGAGTGTTTGTAACCTGCCATACGCAGGGGCAGATGGACAGCCATCTCCCAAGGCTCCCATCACCCCATCTGAGAACTTTCACTCCACGACAAGGGTAAACCTCGAGACCAGCGAGCCCACTGGGAGGGAGCGATGGTACGTCAACCTCATTGTCGCTTGTGTTATGCTTGGCTGCTTGCTCCCAGCGTGGTTTGTGCCGTGCCTGCGTTACCGCGTGGGAGGAGTCGCACCCTTCATCACGCCTGAGTATAGGGAGTTCAACCTGCATCAGCTTTCCAACACAGCCAGCCCAGTGTGCTTTGCCATTTCCCTCTTTATTCTTTTGATTGCCCCCTTCGGATACGCGCTGTCGAGGAGATGGTTCACTTTCCTGGCGCCGTGGTTTGCCGTTGATGCGTTTCTGCTTACCTGTGTCGCTAGTCTGTTGCAACTCAACCAGCTCGTGCAATTTATGCTGGGACCGAGCATGAAGGGAGTGTACACGGCGCACGCCACCCTTCTTTGGCCCCTTGTGCTGCTTCTGGTAGCGTCAGTGCTGCAATGGGTGCTGGTGGCGGTTGAGCTTTTCTGTGAGAGCATTTCCAAGCGCCGGGCAAAGGCACGCGGACTATCCGTGTCTTCGTAGAGTATGCGAATCGCATAAGCGAGTGCGCAAGGTGTGCGCATGCGTGTATAACCCAACAAGCATTAAATTGCTTTAATTTTACTTTAATTTTACTTTAATTTTACTTTCACTTTTAAGGGTAGGGTATACACATATACAATAGCATGTGTATACCAGAAAATATGACTTTTATATATAGCCTCAGGGTTCTAAATTTATCAGAAAAGTAATTCACCCTTCTCATAAATTTTTATGAATAAATATTTATAAAAATAACAATTAGAATATTTTATGAAATCTTTGTTGTAATATGTTATATGAAGTTCAAGTATCAGGAAAAGGGACAAATGCATTTCCTTCATAATTTTTATAAATTGATACAATAATAGAAATAAGAGTATATAGTGATAATGTTTTTCGATAATATATTTTATTTGAGCTAAGCATGATAAATATCTGATCTGGACAATATGAAGCGCATTTTGATGTTTCTTGTGACTTTTTTTTCATATTAAAGCTGGCACCTGTGCGTGCATGCTTGCTTGTATCCCTGCTCGGATGTGTGCGAGGGGGTGTGTGTGCGGCGGGACCTGTGTGGTTGGCGTCGTCCCTGTCTTCCGATTTGCCGCGCGATGTCGACTATTTCCTGTCTTACCTTGTTGCTGTTTTCCCATTCTAGCCGAAGTCTTATGTGAGTGGTGTGCGACGATGTCTGGTACGTGGGCACGGTGAAGCGCGTGGACTGAGCCGAGCGGAGTTGCGGCACTGGGACGATCTGTGTGGTGCGGCTTGTCTGCGCGGCGCGGAGCCGGGGTGGGGGTGGGTGTGGCGGACTGTGTGCGGCTCTTGCGCGTGAACGGCCACCCGGCATGTTAGCGCCGTGTGGCGTCGGAGTAGGGGAGGTGACAATGGGCCGAGGGGGCTCGCCGGTGCAGCTGCAGCAGGATCGCTTCTGGACAGGGTGTTGACATGTGGCAATGCACGCATCGGACTCGGTGGAGAGGGGGCTTTGCACTTGCTTGCTGGATCCCATTGCGCCATCGGGGCTATATTATGAGTGAGCGCCCCCGTCTC
Source organism: Cynanchum wilfordii (assembly GCA_025388415.1). NCBI lineage: Eukaryota > Viridiplantae > Streptophyta > Magnoliopsida > Gentianales > Apocynaceae > Cynanchum > Cynanchum wilfordii. The sequence goes on along the minus strand of JAHSUH010005042.1, from coordinate 22,303 downwards.
TCATGAAGCACCCTTGGGGAGGGGGAGCAAGACCATGGCCTTTGAGCGCGAGTTGTTGCACCGGGCCCCAAGGGCAGTGCGAGGTTTCGTCGACCAACCTTTGCGAACGCAGGGTGCGCAGGCGGCTCAATCTCAGCAGCGTGCTGTTGTCCTTTCTTTTTTTAGTATATTTCATTTCTGCTTCCCTAACCCTTTTGTACTTGTGTATTGCGCAGGCGGCGCGAATTAGCGCGTCTAGCGGATGTGAGATGCGTCGATGCCTGGTGTTTCCGTGTGATTGGAGGTTACGTGAGTCCGTGCATCTCTGCCTGGCTGAAAGTTGTCTACCCCCCACTCTCCCTTACTCTTTCTCGCTGCCCAAGCCATTATTGCTGTTGCTTGATATACCTGCGCCTGTGCGCATCAGTGGACCCTTTCCTTGCCCTTTGTCGCGACGCGCTCTTGCGCCTCTGCTTTTCGCCATTCGTGCAGCTGAACAAGAAGGTGAACACCACGGGGCTGGCGGCGGCAGGAATGATCCGGCTGGATCGGCGCGAGGTTATCAACAGGGATTTTGTACTTGGCGAGACGATTGGGGCAGGGGCCTACGGCAAGGTGTTCATGGCCGAGCCCATCAAGTCCAGCGGGGGCGCGCAGTTCGACTACCCTGCGCGTTTCGTGGTGAAAGTCATTCACGGCGAGTTGTGCACCCCCGGCTTTGTAGAGTGCGCTGACCGCGAGGTGAGGGCGGTGAGCGGTCTCTGCCACCCGTGCGTGGTGAGGTATATCGGCGCGTGGGTGGAGGCCGGGCCCGGGAGGTACAAGGGCAGTTACTGCGTGGCCATGCATTACTGCGATGGCGGCGACCTGCACGACTTTATCTCGATGTGCATCAAGCGCGGACAGCGGGCGTCCTCTGCGGTGGTGGTTCGCGTGATGGCGTGTGTGCTGGCGGCGCTCAACTATTGCCACACACAGTGTGTCATCCATCGCGACATCAAGCCGGCAAATGTTTTCCTGCTGAAAGGTGAGGGCGGCGGCATCGAGCGGGCGCTCATTGGGGATTTTGGTCTGGCGCGGCCGCTAGGCAATGGGAAGCAGATGGCGGCGACACGAGTCGGCACGCCGTGCTACTGCTCCCCGGAGATCGTGAGTGCTGAGTCTTACACAAGCAAGACGGATATTTTTTCCGCCGGGGCGATGTTTTACGAGCTGATGGCACTGGAGCGGCCCTTCTGGAAGTCGCGGGACACGGACGTTGAGGTCTTTCGGCGGATTCTGGACTCGAACCCGATACCCCGCCTGTCCGCGCTGTGCTCGGGGCGATACGATGCGAGCCTTGTTAGGCTGGTGTCGTTGTGCCTGAGCAAATACGAGACACAGCGGCCCTCCGCGTACTTTCTGCTCACGAACACTGGCCAGGTCCGTGACGAGGTGTTGAGGATGGACCTGCCGCTGTACCCGAATCCGGGTGGCCCGCGCGCGCGTGGCGGGGGGGGTGCCGGCGGCGAGTCGAGTCGAAGCCGCGACGCGGTGCGCGGGAATTCGGCGGCGCATCGGCGCGGGTGCTCGCACCGGGCGCCCTGCAGGACGGCCGTGGCGGTGCCCCCTGGCACATTGGCTGGGCCCGAATCAGCGCCATCGACAGCGCCGGCGCGCGCCGTTGGCGGAGGCGGTGCCGTGTGAAAGCCGTGCCCCACCGTGCATCTCGCGAGTGCGTTGCGCCAGCAGTCCGGTTCTCTCGGCGATACCAGGCTGGGTAAGCGCCTGTAGTATATCTGTCGGGAGCTTTTTTTTTGCCGGCCAAAGCACCGACCACAGCACCTGGATGTGGCAGGGCGCGCTCTGCCTGTGGTGCTGCTGCGGCTGGGGCCAATCAGCCCGCGCTATGCTACTGGAGCGGCGTTTGTTCTGCTTGGGCCTTGCGCCGCCAGCGGGCGGTTTTCCTGCTTTTTAGCCGCGCCTACGACTTTCGCCGCTGCTTTGCTTCCCCTTCTGTCGTTCCCCGGGCGTCCTCTCTTCGGTGGGCCATTCACTTGCCCGCGCAGCCGTTGCGTACACGCACGCACACGGCGCGGCAACGCGTCCACCGTCACTTTCTCTCCTCTCCCTCTGTTTTGTGGATGATCTACGCGCGGCAGCCCGTTCACATTTGGGCCGACGCACCGCCACCCCCGCCCTTAATGGTCTCATTCCGTAAGTGCGGAGGGGGTGGAGCACTTTTTTCTTCCACTGTTACGTTGTTCTGTGTGCAACATAACTCCCGAGCGCGTTTGCGCGCCCGAATGTCTGCGTTACCGCATCACGGTTTGCCGATGGTGTCTCCATAATTTCCCCTTCTCTCCTCGAAGTCTCACAATGCTTGGCGGTGCAAGGGAGCGTGTCTCGATGGCTAGTCTTGTGGCGAAGCAGATGGCTCGGCAAGCGTCACTGCAGCCGCGCCTGGAGCTTTCGGCCGGGCGGTCTGTCTCGCTGGAGGAGGGGCGCCGCCTTGCCGGGCTGGCGAACGACGACGAGGGGCGGTTTGGTGCGGTGCGCCCGGCGCGACTGCCGGGCCGCGGCGAGGCGGTGTCTGCGGCTGCGCTCGAGGAGGGCGTGTCCAGGCGCGTTGTGCGGCTGCGCCAGAAGCAACGCGGAGGGGCGAACGGCAGGGCAGGGATGGCGCGCGCGGCGGCGGTGCGAAGGGGTGCACCGTGTGCCGAGTGCGGGCAGAGGCGCCGCGTCGGTGATTGCCGGGCGCGTGTGGCGCCGGGACGATAGAGCAGGAGCGCGGGCTCGCCAGCGCCGAGCAGCCCGCGCGGGGGACAGACGAGGTAGGGGGTAAGGGTAGGGCAGGTCGATACTGGCACCGGCTCACCGGGGCCGAACGCGCGGGTGTGTTTACCGCAAAGGTGTGCCATACTAGCGCGGCGGCTGAGGGCCTGTCCCGTAATGGTCGAATTTAATACACGCAAGCCTGTGCGAGGGGACTGAATGTAGAGTAAGGGGGGGGGAGGGTTGGTTGGTTGGTGCTCCCCTCTCCTATGAAGGCTCCTTTTTTTGAGTAATGTTCGTATTACCGCTTCTTTTCCTTCGGCATCGTGTCTCACCGCGTTTTTCCAAGGGCTTCTTTTGTTCTAAAAATATCACTTTTAAGCATATTCAATACTATATAATTTAATTACCAACATCAAGGGTGAAGGGGAGTAAGACGCACAAACGATTACGTCAGACACACAGCCAAGAAAATGCTTCCGCAGTGCTTTTCGTTTTTCTTCTACTCAACACCTTGATTATACCGGAATTATCGATACCTTTTTCGTACACTGCTGACATGGGAACATTTTCGAATCTCTCGTGTTCGAATATAGCTTTGCATAAAGCGAACGTGACCTTTACAAACTCGACTAAAAGTGTGAAAATCATCGAACCAATCACCGCATCGTCCAGCTTGAATATCGATATAGAGGGTAATACTTCTCTTTATTACATCCACTGAAAGATTGGAATCAAATTCCATTCTTGAATTCAGCACGAAGACAGGGGAGGGCAAGTTGGCGTGTGAATCTACGGCTGCCGATCTTTCTCAATGTAATATTAATGCCTTCTTGGATACCATAGATGTCACACCGGAATCTAATCTTTCGATGCTGCTGAAATTTTTGCAACCGCAACTTCATAGAATGATCTCAATATATGTATGCAGTACTTTGTTGCCGAAGATGCAAACGTTTTTGCTGGACCACACGGTGAGGCCTCCTTTGCCACCACCGGACGTGGTCCCTGGTGCCCTCGCGCTTCGCGACGCTGAGCTGTTTAGGGCCGCACGCAACATCGTGCTAGCCGTTGAGAATGTTCTGAACCTCTCGTTTGGCATCGATCTTCTGGATAACCCCCACAATAACACCCTCCGCCTGAATGTTACCAACATGATTGATCGTTACATCACAATACGCGTCTTTGGGAACAGGACGGAGCCGAACGGTGGGGCCCCTGCGAGCAGTGCTGTAAATCTCGACTCGATTCGTTCAGACACTCTGGACGACATATTGGGACTTGTTCGTCAGCTGCTTGGCCAGCCAAAGGTCGTCGTGGAGATGAACCTTCACTTGCCTGCTGGTGGAGTGGTGCTTGGGGAGGCGGAGGCCCAGGTGGTGCTTCCCGCTGGAATGGGCTTTTCAGTCGAGATCACCCCGAATGACCTGCGTTGTGAGCCAAACACGTACAACTACAGCGTGCGCGCGACGGATGCTTTTGGAGTGCAAAATATGAGACTTGTTAGGGCCGGGGATTTGGGTCACCTGTTCAATAACAATGTAAGTTCATTGCTTTCACGCATCTTGAGCGACAGGCTCAACGCCTTTATATTGAACCAAACCGAGACCCCTCTCAAGGACGCTGGGCATGCAGTGCTTGCTAGCGTGCTGGACGACGCTGCTGACAAGGGCCGTGGTGACGGCCAACGCTTTTACATACCCATGCGCTCGAAGGTGTCGGTCTCTTCGTACCCCCCACTTCTGGTGGTGGTGCTCTACGTCGTCGGCAGTGTGCTTGTGACGGTGTGCCTGGTAGGGCTAAACGTGATACGGCATCGCGCGAAGCCTGTGGTTTTCATGGATACCCTGGAGCCAGTCCCCGTTTTGCGCATCATCGCCGAGGATTTGCTGCTGTCCGTCAGCTGCTTTGCGTGTGCCGGTGCATTCTTATGGTCCAACTTCACCACGGCGGCGTATGTTTCTGTGGGCGGTGAGTTGCACATATATGGGTTCACGTTGATGGACACCGTGAGGGATATGTGGGATGCCGGGCTGAAGCCGCTCTCTGTGCTGGTATTTGTATTCAGTGGCATCTACCCGTACTTTAAGCTGGCGTGTATGTTGCTGTTCGCAGTTGTGTTGCAGCGCCCCCATACGAGAATTCTCCGTGTAATCGACTACGTTGGTAAATTTTCCTTTCTGGATACGTTTATGATGTTTATTATGGTGACCGGGATACCCATCCCGGGGGTCGTGGAGGTTATAATAATGCCGTCCTTTTACATATTTTTCGGGGCCACCGTTGCCAGTGTGTTGATAGGCAACTATACGGTGCTGCTTTGGCGGCGCGGTACCAACCTGACGAAATGCGGCGAAGGTGGCTCGGGTTCTCAGGGTGCTGATGGAGAAGTTCCTAAGCGACTCCAGGGAGTGTTTGTAACCTGCCATACGTAGGGGCAGATGGACAGCCATCTCCCGAGGCTCCCATCACCCCATCTGAGAACTTTCACTCCACGACAAGGGTAAACCTCGAGACCAGCGAGCCCACTGGGAGGGAGCGATGGTACGTCAACCTCATTGTCGCTTGTGTTATGCTTGGCTGCTTGCTCCCAGCGTGGTTTGTGCCGTGCCTGCGTTACCGCGTGGGAGGAGTCGCACCCTTCATCACGCCTGAGTATAGGGAGTTCAACCTGCATCAGCTTTCCAACACAGCCAGCCCAGTGTGCTTTGCCATTTCCCTCTTTATTCTTTTGATTGCCCCCTTCGGATACGCGCTGTCGAGGAGATGGTTCACTTTCCTGGCGCCGTGGTTTGCCGTTGATGCGTTTCTGCTTACCTGTGTCGCTAGTCTGTTGCAACTCAACCAGCTCGTGCAATTTATGCTGGGACCGAGCATGAAGGGAGTGTACACGGCGCACGCCACCCTTCTTTGGCCCCTTGTGCTGCTTCTGGTAGCGTCAGTGCTGCAATGGGTGCTGGTGGCGGTTGAGCTTTTCTGTGAGAGCATTTCCAAGCGCCGGGGCAAAGGCACGCGGACTATCCGTGTCTTCGTAGAGTATGCGAATCGCATAAGCGAGTGCGCAAGGTGTGCGCATGCGTGTATAACCCAACAAGCATTAAATTGCTTTAATTTTACTTTATTTTACTTTAATTTTACTTTCACTTTTAAAGGTAGGTATACACATATACAATAGCATGTGTATACCAGAAAATATGACTTTTATATATAGCCTCAGGGTTCTAAATTTATCAGAAAAGTAATTCACCCTTCTCATAAATTTTTATGAATAAATATTTATAAAAATAACAATTAGAATATTTTATGGAATCTTCGTTGTAATATGTTATATGAAGTTCAAGTATCAGGAAAAGGGACAAATGCATTTCCTTCATAATTTTTATAAATTGATACAATAATAGAAATAAGAGTATATAGTGATAATGTTTTTCGATAATATATTTTATTTGAGCTAAGCATGATAAATATCTGATCTGGACAATATGAAGCGCATTTTGATGTTTCTTGTGACTTTTTTTCATATTAAAGCTGGCACCTGTGCGTGCATGCTTGCTTGTATCCCTGCTCGGATGTGTGCGAGGGGGTGTGTGTGCGGCGGGACCTGTGTGGTTGGCGTCGTCCCTGTCTTCCGATTTGCCGCGCGATGTCGACTATTTCCTGTCTTACCTTGTTGCTGTTTTCCCATTCTAGCCGAAGTCTTATGTGAGTGGTGTGCGACGATGTCTGGTACGTGGGCACGGTGAAGCGCGTGGACTGAGCCGAGCGGAGTTGCGGCACTGGGACGATCTGTGTGGTGCGGCTTGTCTGCGCGGCGCGGAGCCGGGGTGGGGGGGGGTGTGGCGGACTGTGTGCGGCTCTTGCGCGTGAACGGCCACCCGGCATGTTAGCGCCGTGTGGCGTCGGAGTAGGGGAGGTGACAATGGGCCGAGGGGGGCTCGCCGGTGCAGCTGCAGCAGGATCGCTTCTGGACAGGGTGTTGACATGTGGCAATGCACGCATCGGACTCGGTGGAGAGGGGGCTTTGCACGTGCTTGCTGGATCCCATTGCGCCATCGGGGCTATATTATGAGTGAGCGCCTCCGTCTCTCATGAAGCACCCTTGGGGAGGGGGAGCAAGACCATGGCCTTTGAGCGCGAGTTGTTGCACCGGGCCCCAAGGGCAGTGCGAGGTTTCGTCGACCAACCTTTGCGAACGCAGGGTGCGCAGGCGGCTCAATCTCAGCAGCGTGCTGTTGTCCTTTCCTTTTTTTTAGTATATTTCATTTCTGCTTCCCTAACCCTCTTGTACTTGTGTATTGCGCAGGCGGCGCGAATTAGCGCGTCTAGCGGATGTGAGATGCGTCGATGCCTGGTGTTTCCGTGTGATTGGAGGTTACGTGAGTCCGTGCATCTCTGCCTGGCTGAAAGTTGTCTACCCCCCACTCTCCCTTACTCTTTCTCGCTGCCCAAGCCATTATTGCTGTTGCTTGATATACCTGCGCCTGTGCGCATCAGTGGACCCTTTCCTTGCCCTTTGTCGCGACGCGCTCTTGCGCCTCTGCTTTTCGCCATTCGTGCAGCTGAACAAGAAGGTGAACACCACGGGGCTGGCGGCGGCAGGAATGATCCGGCTGGATCGGCGCGAGGTTATCAACAGGGATTTTGTACTTGGCGAGACGATTGGGGCAGGGGCCTACGGCAAGGTGTTCATGGCCGAGCCCATCAAGTCCAGCGGGGGCGCGCAGTTCGACTACCCTGCGCGTTTCGTGGTGAAAGTCATTCACGGCGAGTTGTGCACCCCCGGCTTTGTAGAGTGCGCTGACCGCGAGGTGAGGGCGGTGAGCGGTCTCTGCCACCCGTGCGTGGTGAGGTATATCGGCGCGTGGGTGGAGGCCGGGCCCGGGAGGTACAAGGGCAGTTACTGCGTGGCCATGCATTACTGCGATGGCGGCGACCTGCACGACTTTATCTCGATGTGCATCAAGCGCGGACAGCGGGCGTCCTCTGCGGTGGTGGTTCGCGTGATGGCGTGTGTGCTGGCGGCGCTCAACTATTGCCACACACAGTGTGTCATCCATCGCGACATCAAGCCGGCAAATGTTTTCCTGCTGAAAGGTGAGGGCGGCGGCATCGAGCGGGCGCTCATTGGGGATTTTGGTCTGGCGCGGCCGCTAGGCAATGGGAAGCAGATGGCGGCGACACGAGTCGGCACGCCGTGCTACTGCTCCCCGGAGATCGTGAGTGCTGAGTCTTACACAAGCAAGACGGATATTTTTTCCGCCGGGGCGATGTTTTACGAGCTGATGGCACTGGAGCGGCCCTTCTGGAAGTCGCGGGACACGGACGTTGAGGTCTTTCGGCGGATTCTGGACTCGAACCCGATACCCCGCCTGTCCGCGCTGTGCTCGGGGCGATACGATGCGAGCCTTGTTAGGCTGGTGTCGTTGTGCCTGAGCAAATACGAGACACAGCGGCCCTCCGCGTACTTTCTGCTCACGAACACTGGCCAGGTCCGTGACGAGGTGTTGAAGATGGACCTGCCGCTGTACCCGAATCCGGGTGGCCCGCGCGCGCGTGGCGGGGGGGGTGCCGGCGGCGAGTCGAGTCGAAGCCGCGACGCGGTGCGCGGGAATTCGGCGGCGCATCGGCGCGGGTGCTCGCACCGGGCGCCCTGCAGGACGGCCGTGGCGGTGCCCCCTGGCACATTGGCTGGGCCCGAATCAGCGCCATCGACAGCGCCGGCGCGCGCCGTTGGCGGAGGCGGTGCCGTGTGAAAGCCGTGCCCCACCGTGCATCTCGCGAGTGCGTTGCGCCAGCAGTCCGGTTCTCTCGGCGATACCAGGCTGGGTAAGCGCCTGTAGTATATCTGTCGGGAGCTTTTTTTTGCCGGCCAAAGCACCGACCACAGCACCTGGATGTGGCAGAGCGCGCTCTGCCTGTGGTGCTGCTGCGGCTGGGGCCAATCAGCCCGCGCTATGCTACTGGAGCGGCGTTTGTTCTGCTTGGGCCTTGCGCCGCCAGCGGGCGGTTTTCCTGCTTTTTGGCCGCGCCTACGACTTTCGCCGCTGCTTTGCTTCCCCTTCTGTCGTTCCCCGGGCGTCCTCTCTTCGGTGGGCCATTCACTTGCCCGCGCGGCCGTTGCGTACACGCACGCACACGGCGCGGCAACGCGTCCACCGTCACTTTCTCTCCTCTCCCTCTGTTTTGTGGATGATCTACGCGCGGCAGCCCGTTCACATTTGGGCCGACGCACCGCCACCCCCGCCCTTAATGGTCTCATTCCGTAAGTGCGGAGGGGGTGGAGCACTTTTTTCTTCCACTGTTACGTTGTTCTGTGTGCAACATAACTCCCGAGCGCGTTTGCGCGCCCGAATGTCTGCGTTACCGCATCACGGTTTGCCGATGGTGTCTCCATAATTTCCCCTTCTCTCCTCGAAGTCTCACAATGCTTGGCGGTGCAAGGGAGCGTGTCTCGATGGCTAGTCTTGTGGCGAAGCAGATGGCTCGGCAAGCGTCACTGCAGCCGCGCCTGGAGCTTTCGGCCGGGCGGTCTGTCTCGCTGGAGGAGGGGCGCCGCCTTGCCGGGCTGGCGAACGACGACGAGGGGCGGTTTGGTGCGGTGCGCCCGGCGCGACTGCCGGGCCGCGGCGAGGCGGTGTCTGCGGCTGCGCTCGAGGAGGGCGTGTCCAGGCGCGTTGTGCGGCTGCGCCAGAAGCAACGCGGAGGGGCGAACGGCAGGGCAGGGATGGCGCGCGCGGCGCGGTGCGAAGGGGTGCACCGTGTGCCGAGTGCGGGCAGAGGCGCCGCGTCGGTGATTGCCGGGCGCGTGTGGCGCCGGGACGATAGAGCAGGAGCGCGGGCTCGCCAGCGCCGAGCAGCCCGCGCGGGGGACAGACGAGGTAGGGGGTAAGGGTAGGGCAGGTCGATACTGGCACCGGCTCACCGGGGCCGAACGCGCGGGTGTGTTTACCGCAAAGGTGTGCCATACTAGCGCGGCGGCTGAGGGCCTGTCCCGTAATGGTCGAATTTAATACACGCAAGCCTGTGCGAGGGGACTGAATGTAGAGTAAGGGGAGGGAGGGTTGGTTGGTTGGTGCTCCCCTCTCCTATGAAGGCTCCTTTTTTTGAGTAATGTTCGTATTACCGCTTCTTTTCCTTCGGCATCGTGTCTCACCGCGCTTTTCCAAGGGCTTCTTTTGTTCTAAAAATATCACTTTTAAGCATATTCAATACTATATAATTTAATTACCAACATCAAGGGTGAAGGGGAGTAAGACGCACAAACGATTACGTCAGACACACAGCCAAGAAAATGCTTCCGCAGTGCCTTTCGTTTTTTCTTCTACTCAACACCTTGATTATACCGGAATTCTCGATACCTTTTTCGTACACTGTTGACATGGGAACATTTTCGAATCTCTCGTGTTCGAATATAGCTTTGCATAAAGCGAACGTGACCTTTACAAACTCGACTAAAAGTGCGAAAATCATCGAACCAATCACCGCATCGTGCAGCGTGCATGCCAGTACTTTATTTCAATTAATGAAATTTATGGCGCTTTTCGATGCAGAAATAGCTTCGAATTCCATTCTTGAATTCAGCACGAAGACAGGGGAGGGCAAGTTGGCGTGTGAATCTACGGCTGCCGATCTTTCTCAATGTAACATGGGTACATCCATCAGTAACCTGCATTTTAAACCAGACCATGTGTTTGATTGGGTTAAGGAAAAATTACAGGGTATTATAAATAACCTTATCAAGGATAAGGTCTGCACTAAATTGTCTCCAGTGATCAAGACGTTTTTGCTGGACCACACGGTGAGGCCTCCCTTGCCACCACCGGACGTGGTCCCTGGTGCCCTCGCGCTTCGCGACGCTGAGCTGTTTAGGGCCGCACGCAACATCGTGCTAGCCGTTGAGAATGTTCTGAACCTCTCGTTTGGCATCGATCTTCTGGATAACCCCCACAATAACACCCTCCGCCTGAATGTTACCAACATGATTGATCGTTACATCACGATACGCGTCTTTGGGAACAGGACGGAGCCGAACGGTGGGGCCCCTGCGAGCAGTGCTGTAAATCTCGACTCGATTCGTTCAGACACTCTGGACGACATATTGGGACTTGTTCGTCAGCTGCTTGGCCAGCCAAAGGTCGTCGTGGAGATGAACCTTCACTTGCCTGCTGGTGGAGTGGTGCTTGGGGAGGCGGAGGCCCAGGTGGTGCTTCCCGCTGGAATGGGCTTTTCAGTCGAGATCACCCCGAATGACCTGCGTTGTGAGCCAAACACGTACAACTACAGCGTGCGCGCGACGGATGCTTTTGGAGTGCAAAATATGAGACTTGTTAGGGCCGGGGATTTGGGTCACCTGTTCAATAACAATGTAAGTTCATTGCTTTCACGCATCTTGAGCGACAGACTCAACGCCTTTATATTGAACCAAACCGAGACCCCTCTCAAGGACGCTGGGTATGCAGTGCTTGCTAGCGTGCTGGACGACGCTGCTGACAAGGGCCGTGGTGACGGCCAACGCTTTTACATACCCATGCGCTCGAAGGTGTCGGTCTCTTCGTACCCCCCACTTCTGGTGGTGGTGCTCTACGTCGTCGGCAGTGTGCTTGTGACGGTGTGCCTGGTAGGGCTAAACGTGATACGGCATCGCGCGAAGCCTGTGGTTTTCATGGATACCCTGGAGCCAGTCCCCGTTTTGCGCATCATCGCCGAGGATTTGCTGCTGTCCGTCAGCTGCTTTGCGTGTGCCGGTGCATTCTTATGGTCCAACTTCACCACGGCGGCGTATGTTTCTGTGGGCGGTGAGTTGCACATATATGGGTTCACGTTGATGGACACCGTGAGGGATATGTGGGATGCCGGGCTGAAGCCGCTCTCTGTGCTGGTATTTGTATTCAGTGGCATCTACCCGTACTTTAAGCTGGCGTGTATGTTGCTGTTCGCAGTTGTGTTGCAGCGCCCCCCATACGAGAATTCTCCGTGTAATCGACTACGTTGGTAAATTTTCCTTTCTGGATACGTTTATGATGTTTATTATGGTGACCGGGATGTCCATCCCGGGGGTCGTGGAGGTTATAATAATGCCGTCCCTTTACATATTTTTTGGGGCCACCGTTGCCAGTGTGTTGTTAGGCAACTATACGGTGCTGCTTTGGCGGCGCGGTACCAACCTGACGAAATGCGGCGAAGGTGGCTCGGGTTCTCAGGGTGCTGATGGAGAAGTTCCTGAGCGACTCCAGGAGAGTGTTTGTAACCTGCCATACGCAGGGGCAGATGGACAGCCATCTCCCGAGGTTCCCATCACCCCATCTGAGAACTTTCACTCCACGACAAGGGTAGACCTCGAGACCAGCGAGCCCACTGGGAGGGAGCGATGGTACGTCAACCTCATTGTCGCTTGTGTTATGCTTGGCTGCTTGCTCCCAGCGTGGTTTGTGCCGTGCCTGCGTTACCGCGTGGGAGGAGTCGCACCCCTTCATCACGCCTGAGTATAGGGGAGCTCAACCTGCATCAGCTTTCCAACATAGCCAGCCCAGTGTGCTTTGCCATTTCCCTCTTTCTTCTTTTGATTGCCCCCTTCGGATACGCGCTGTCGAGGAGATGGTTCACTTTCCTGGCGCCGTGGTTTGCCGTTGATGCGTTTCTGCTTACCTGTGTCGCTAGTCTGTTGCAACTCAACCAGCTCGTGCAATTTATGCTGGGACCGAGCATGAAGGGAGTGTACACGGCGCACGCCACCCTTCTTTGGCCCCTTGTGCTGCTTCTGGTAGCGTCAGTGCTGCAATGGGTGCTGGTGGCGGTTGAGCTTTTCTGTGAGAGCATTTCCAAGCGCGGGGCAAAGGCACGCGGACTATCCGTGTCTTCGTAGAGTATGCGAATCGCATAAGCGAGTGCGCAAGGTGTGCGCATGCGTGTATAACCCAACAAGCATTAAATTGCTTTAATTTTACTTTAATTTTCTTTTAAATTAGTGTACCTTCACATAATGCAATAGTATTATTGCATGTGTATACCAGAAAATATGACTTTTATATATAGCCTCAGGGTTCTAAATTTATCAGAAAAGTAATTCACCCTTCTCATAAATTTTTATGAATGAATATTTATAAAAATAACAATTAGAATATTTTATGGACATCTTCGTTGTAATATGTTATATGAAGTCAAGTATCAGGAAAAGGGACAAATGCATTTCCTTCATAATTTTTATAAATTGATACAATAATAGAAATAAGAGTATATAGTGATAATGTTTTTCGATAATATATTTTATTTGAGCTAAGCATGATAAATATCTGATCTGGACAATATGAAGCGCATTTTGATGTTTCTTGTGACTTTTTTTTCATATTAAAGCTGGCACCTGTGCGTGCATGCTTGCTTGTATCCCTGCTCGGATGTGTGCGAGGGGGTGTGTGTGTCGGCGGGACCTGTGTGGTTGGCGTCGTCCCTGTCTTCCGATTTGCCGCGCGATGTCGACTATTTCCTGTCTTACCTTGTTGCTGTTTTCCCATTCTAGCCGAAGTCTTATGTGAGTGGTGTGCGACGATGTCTGGTACGTGGGCACGGTGAAGCGCGTGGACTGAGCCGAGCGGAGTTGCGGCACTGGGACGATCTGTGTGGTGCGGCTTGTCTGCGCGGCGCGGAGCCGGGGTGGGGGTGGGGTGTGGCGGACTGTGTGCGGCTCTTGCGCGTGAACGGCCACCCGGCATGTTAGCGCCGTGTGGCGTCGGAGTAGGGGAGGTGACAATGGGCCGAGGGGGGCTCGCCGGTGCAGCTGCAGCAGGATCGCTTCTGGACAGGGTGTTGACATGTGGCAATGCACGCATCGGACTCGGTGGAGAGGGGGGCTTTGCACGTGCTTGCTGGATCCCATTGCGCCATCGGGGCTATATTATGAGTGAGCGCCTCCGTCTCTCATGAAGCACCCTTGGGGAGGGGGAGCAAGACCACGGGCTTTGCGCGCGAGTTGTTGCACCGGGCCCCAAGGGCAGTGCGAGGTTTCGTCGACCAACCTTTGCGAACGCAGGGTGCGCAGGCGGCTCAATCTCAGCAGCGTGCTGTTTTCCTTTCCTTTTTTTTGATATTTTATTCCTGCTTCCCTAACCCTCTAGTACTTGTGTATTGCGCAGGCGGCGCGAATTAGCGCGTCTAGCGGATGTGAGATGCGTCGATGCCTGGTGTTTCCGTGTGATTGGAGGTTACGTGAGTCCGTGCATCTCTGCCTGGCTGAAAGTTGTCTACCCCCCACTCTCCCTTACTCTTTCTCGCTGCCCAAGCCATTATTGCTGTTGCTTGATATACCTGCGCCTGTGCGCATCAGTGGACCCTTTCCTTGCCCTTTGTCGCGACGCGCTCTTGCGCCTCTGCTTTTCGCCATTCGTGCAGCTGAACAAGAAGGCGAACACCACGGGGCTGGCGGCGGCAGGAATGATCCGGCTGGATCGGCGCGAGGTTATCAACAGGGATTTTGTACTTGGCGAGACGATTGGGGCAGGGGGCCTACGGCAAGGTGTTCATGGCCGAGCCCATCAAGTCCAGCGGGGGCGCGCAGTTCGACTACCCTGCGCGTTTCGTGGTGAAAGTCATTCACGGCGAGTTGTGCACCCCCGGCTTTGTAGAGTGCGCTGACCGCGAGGTGAGGGCGGTGAGCGGTCTCTGCCACCCGTGCGTGGTGAGGTATATCGGCGCGTGGGTGGAGGCCGGGCCCGGGAGGTACAAGGGCAGTTACTGCGTGGCCATGCATTACTGCGATGGCGGCGACCTGCACGACTTTATCTCGATGTGCATCAAGCGCGGACAGCGGGCGTCCTCTGCGGTGGTGGTTCGCGTGATGGCGTGTGTGCTGGCGGCGCTCAACTATTGCCACACACAGTGTGTCATCCATCGCGACATCAAGCCGGCAAATGTTTTCCTGCTGAAAGGTGAGGGCGGCGGCATCGAGCGGGCGCTCATTGGGGATTTTGGTCTGGCGCGGCCGCTAGGCAATGGGAAGCAGATGGCGGCGACACGAGTCGGCACGCCGTGCTACTGCTCCCCGGAGATCGTGAGTGCTGAGTCTTACACAAGCAAGACGGATATTTTTCCGCCGGGGCGATGTTTTACGAGCTGATGGCACTGGAGCGGCCCTTCTGGAAGTCGCGGGACACGGACGTTGAGGTCTTTCGGCGGATTCTGGACTCGAACCCGATACCCCGCCTGTCCGCGCTGTGCTCGGGGCGATACGATGCGAGCCTTGTTAGGCTGGTGTCGTTGTGCCTGAGCAAATACGAGACACAGCGGCCCTCCGCGTACTTTCTGCTCACGAACACTGGCCAGGTCCGTGACGAGGTGTTGAAGATGGACCTGCCGCTGTACCCGAATCCGGGTGGCCCGCGCGCGCGTGGGGGGGGGTGCCGGCGGCGAGTCGAGTCGAAGCCGCGACGCGGTGCGCGGGAATTCGGCGGCGCATCGGCGCGGGTGCTCGCACCGGGCGCCCTGCAGGACGGCCGTGGCGGTGCCCCTGGCACATTGGCTGGGCCCGAATCAGCGCCATCGACAGCGCCGGCGCGCGCCGTTGGCGGAGGCGGTGCCGTGTGAAAGCCGTGCCCCACCGTGCATCTCGCGAGTGCGTTGCGCCAGCAGTCCGGTTCTCTCGGCGATACCAGGCTGGGTAAGCGCCTGTAGTATATCTGTCGGGAGCCTTTTTTTTGCCGGCCAAAGCACCGACCACAGCACCTGGATGTGGCAGAGCGCGCTCTGCCTGTGGTGCTGCTGCGGCTGGGGCCAATCAGCCCGCGCTATGCTACTGGAGCGGCGTTTGTTCTGCTTGGGCCTTGCGCCGCCAGCGGGCGGTTTTCCTGCTTTTTTAGCCGCGCCTACGACTTTCGCCGCTGCTTTGCTTCCCCTTCTGTCGTTCCCCGGGCGTCCTCTCTTCGGTGGGCCATTCACTTGCCCGCGCGGCCGTTGCGTACACGCACGCACACGGCGCGGCAACGCGTCCACCGTCACTTTCTCTCCTCTCCCTCTGTTTTGTGGATGATCTACGCGCGGCAGCCCGTTCACATTTGGGCCGACGCACCGCCACCCCCGCCCTTAATGGTCTCATTCCGTAAGTGCGGAGGGGTGGAGCACTTTTTTCTTCCACTGTTACGTTGTTCTGTGTGCAACATAACTCCCGAGCGCGTTTGCGCGCCCGAATGTCTGCGTTACCGCATCACGGTTTGCCGATGGTGTCTCCATAATTTCCCCTTCTCTCCTCGAAGTCTCACAATGCTTGGCGGTGCAAGGGAGCGTGTCTCGATGGCTAGTCTTGTGGCGAAGCAGATGGCTCGGCAAGCGTCACTGCAGCCGCGCCTGGAGCTTTCGGCCGGGCGGTCTGTCTCGCTGGAGGAGGGGCGCCGCCTTGCCGGGCTGGCGAACGACGACGAGGGGCGGTTTGGTGCGGTGCGCCCGGCGCGACTGCCGGGCCGCGGCGAGGCGGTGTCTGCGGCTGCGCTCGAGGAGGGCGTGTCCAGGCGCGTTGTGCGGCTGCGCCAGAAGCAACGCGGAGGGGCGAACGGCAGGGCAGGGATGGCGCGCGCGGCGCGGTGCGAAGGGGTGCACCGTGTGCCGAGTGCGGGCAGAGGCGCCGCGTCGGTGATTGCCGGGCGCGTGTGGCGCCGGGACGATAGAGCAGGAGCGCGGGCTCGCCAGCGCCGAGCAGCCCGCGCGGGGGACAGACGAGGTAGGGGGTAAGGGTAGGGCAGGTCGATACTGGCACCGGCTCACCGGGGCCGAACGCGCGGGTGTGTTTACCGCAAAGGTGTGCCATACTAGCGCGGCGGCTGAGGGCCTGTCCCGTAATGGTCGAATTTAATACACGCAAGCCTGTGCGAGGGGACTGAATGTAGAGTAAGGGGGGGAGGGTTGGTTGGTTGGTGCTCCCCTCTCCTATGAAGGCTCCTTTTTTTGAGTAATGTTCGTATTACCGCTTCTTTTCCTTCGGCATCGTGTCTCACCGCGCTTTTCCAGGGGCTTCTTTTGTTCTAAAAATATCACTTTTAAGCATATTCAATACTATATAATTTAATTACCAACATCAAGGGTGAAGGGGAGTAAGACGCACAAACGATTACGTCAGACACACAGCCAAGAAAATGCTTCCGCAGTGCCTTTCGTTTTTTCTTCTACTCAACACCTTGATTATACCGGAATTATCGATACCTTTTTCGTACACTGCTGACATGGGAACATTTTCGAATCTCTCGTGTTCGAATATAGCTTTGCATAAAGCGAACGTGACCTTTACAAACTCGACTAAAAGTGTGAAAATCATCGAACCAATCACCGCATCGTGCAGCGTGCATGTCAGTACTTTATTTGAATTAATGAAATTTATGGCGCTTTTCGATGCAGAAATAGCTTCGAATTCCATTCTTGAATTCAGCACGAAGACAGGGGAGGGCAAGTTGGCGTGTGAATCTACGGCTGCCGATCTTTCTCAATGTAACATGGGTACATCCATCAGTATACCTGCATTTTAAACCAGAATATGTGTTTCGATTGGGCTAAGAAAATTTACAGCCGTATTATAAATAACCTTATCAAGGATAAGGTCTGCACTAAATTGTCTCCAGTGATCAAGACGTTTTTGCTGGACCACACGGTGAGGCCTCCTTTGCCACCACCGGACGTGGTCCCTGGTGCCCTCGCGCTTCGCGACGCTGAGCTGTTTAGGGCCGCACGCAACATCGTGCTAGCCGTTGAGAATGTTCTGAACCTCTCGTTTGGCATCGATCTTCTGGATAACCCCCACAATAACACCCTCCGCCTGAATGTTACCAACATGATTGATCGTTACATCACGATACGCGTCTTTGGGAACAGGACGGAGCCGAACGGTGGGGCCCCTGCGAGCAGTGCTGTAAATCTCGACTCGATTCGTTCAGACACTCTGGACGACATATTGGGACTTGTTCGTCAGCTGCTTGGCCAGCCAAAGGTCGTCGTGGAGATGAACCTTCACTTGCCTGCTGGTGGAGTGGTGCTTGGGGAGGCGGAGGCCCAGGTGGTGCTTCCCGCTGGAATGGGCTTTTCAGTCGAGATCACCCCGAATGACCTGCGTTGTGAGCCAAACACGTACAACTACAGCGTGCGCGCGACGGATGCTTTTGGAGTGCAAAATATGAGACTTGTTAGGGCCGGGGATTTGGGTCACCTGTTCAATAACAATGTAAGTTCATTGCTTTCACGCATCTTGAGCGACAGGCTCAACGCCTTTATATTGAACCAAACCGAGACCCCTCTCAAGGACGCTGGGTATGCAGTGCTTGCTAGCGTGCTGGACGACGCTGCTGACAAGGGCCGTGGTGACGGCCAACGCTTTTACATACCCATGCGCTCGAAGGTGTCGGTCTCTTCGTACCCCCCACTTCTGGTGGTGGTGCTCTACGTCGTCGGCAGTGTGCTTGTGACGGTGTGCCTGGTAGGGCTAAACGTGATACGGCATCGCGCGAAGCCTGTGGTTTTCATGGATACCCTGGAGCCAGTCCCCGTTTTGCGCATCATCGCCGAGGATTTGCTGCTGTCCGTCAGCTGCTTTGCGTGTGCCGGTGCATTCTTATGGTCCAACTTCACCACGGCGGCGTATGTTTCTGTGGGCGGTGAGTTGCACATATATGGGTTCACGTTGATGGACACCGTGAGGGATATGTGGGATGCCGGGCTGAAGCCGCTCTCTGTGCTGGTATTTGTATTCAGTGGCATCTACCCGTACTTTAAGCTGGCGTGTATGTTGCTGTTCGCAGTTGTGTTGCAGCGCCCCCATACGAGAATTCTCCGTGTAATCGACTACGTTGGTAAATTTTCCTTTCTGGATACGTTTATGATGTTTATTATGGTGACCGGGATGTCCATCCCGGGGGTCGTGGAGGTTATAATAATGCCGTCCTTTTACATATTTTTCGGGGCCACCGTTGCCAGTGTGTTGTTAGGCAACTATACGGTGCTGCTTTGGCGGCGCGGTACCACCCTGACGAAATGCGGCGAAGGTGGCTCGGGTTCTCAGGGTGCTGATGGAGAAGTTCCTGAGCGACTCCAGGAGAGTGTTTGTAACCTGCCATACGCAGGGGCAGATGGACAGCCATCTCCCGAGGTTCCCATCACCCCATCTGAGAACTTTCACTCCACGACAAGGGTAGACCTCGAGACCAGCGAGCCCACTGGGAGGGAGCGATGGTACGTCAACCTCATTGTCGCTTGTGTTATGCTTGGCTGCTTGCTCCCAGCGTGGTTTGTGCCGTGCCTGCGTTACCGCGTGGGAGGAGTCGCACCCTTCATCACGCCTGAGTATAGGGAGCTCAACCTGCATCAGCTTTCCAACATAGCCAGCCCAGTGTGCTTTGCCATTTTCCTCTTTATTCTTTTGATTGCCCCCTTCGGATACGCGCTGTCGAGGAGATGGTTCACTTTCCTGGCGCCGTGGTTTGCCGTTGATGCGTTTCTGCTTACCTGTGTCGCTAGTCTGTTGCAACTCAACCAGCTCGTGCAATTTATGCTGGGACCGAGCATGAAGGGAGTGTACACGGCGCACGCCACCCTTCTTTGGCCCCTTGTGCTGCTTCTGGTAGCGTCAGTGCTGCAATGGGTGCTGGTGGCGGTTGAGCTTTTCTGTGAGAGCATTTCCAAGCGCGGGGCAAAGGCACGCGGACCATCCGTGTCTTCGTAGAGTATGCGAATCGCATAAGCGAGTGCGCAAGGTGTGCGCATGCGTGTATAACCCAACAAGCATTAAATTGCCGTGACTTTACCCATTTATTTTTATAAATAGACCCCAAACAAATTCTATTAGAATATTAGTGAGCGAGTATTTGAAAGTATAGTCAAATTAGTTTTGATAAACATATAATTATGAATTGGTATATATAATATATACTATGTATATATTTTGTATAAATTTAAATTAAACAATAAATATATACACCTTTTTATCTATAAATAAACAAGACACTAAAGTGTCCTTTGGGTTATTTTGTTGAATAGTTATTTATAAGTTTCCGGAAATAGAAATAAGAGTATATAGTGATAATGTTTTTTGATAATATATTTTATTTGAGCTAAGCATGATAAATATCTGATCTGGACAATATGAAGCGCATTTTGATGTTTCTTGTGACTTTTTTTTCATATTAAAGCTGGCACCTGTGCGTGCATGCTTGCTTGTATCCCTGCTCGGATGTGTGCGAGGGGGTGTGTGTGCGGCGGGACCTGTGTGGTTGGCGTCGTCCCTGTCTTCCGATTTGCCGCGCGATGTCGACTATTTCCTGTCTTACCTTGTTGCTGTTTTCCCATTCTAGCCGAAGTCTTATGTGAGTGGTGTGCGACGATGTCTGGTACGTGGGCACGGTGAAGCGCGTGGACTGAGCCGAGCGGAGTTGCGGCACTGGGACGATCTGTGTGGTGCGGCTTGTCTGCGCGGCGCGGAGCCGGGGTGGGGGTGGGTGTGGCGGACTGTGTGCGGCTCTTGCGCGTGAACGGCCACCCGGCATGTTAGCGCCGTGTGGCGTCGGAGTAGGGGAGGTGACAATGGGCCGAGGGGGGCTCGCCGGTGCAGCTGCAGCAGGATCGCTTCTGGACAGGGTGTTGACATGTGGCAATGCACGCATCGGACTCGGTGGAGAGGGGGCTTTGCCGTGCTTGCTGGATCCCATTGCGCCATCGGGGCTATATTATGAGTGAGCGCCCCCGTCTCTCATGAAGCACCCTTGGGGAGGGGGAGCAAGACCACGGGCTTTGCGCGCGAGTTGTTGCACCGGGCCCCAAGGGCAGTGCGAGGTTTCGTCGACCAACCTTTGCGAACGCAGGGTGCGCAGGCGGCTCAATCTCAGCAGCGTGCTGTTTTCCTTTCCTTTTTTTTAGTATATTTTATTCCTGCTTCCCTAACCCTCTAGTACTTGTGTATTGCGCAGGCGGCGCGAATTAGCGCGTCTAGCGGATGTGAGATGCGTCGATGCCTGGTGTCTCCGTGTGATTGGAGGTTACGTGAGTCCGTGCATCTCTGCCTGGCTGAAAGTTGTCTACCCCCCACTCTCCCTTACTCTTTCTCGCTGCCCAAGCCATTATTGCTGTTGCTTGATATACCTGCGCCTGTGCGCATCAGTGGACCCTTTCCTTGCCCTTTGTCGCGACGCGCTCTTGCGCCTCTGCTTTTCGCCATTCGTGCAGCTGAACAAGAAGGCGAACACCACGGGGCTGGCGGCGGCAGGAATGATCCGGCTGGATCGGCGCGAGGTTATCAACAGGGATTTTGTACTTGGCGAGACGATTGGGGCAGGGGCCTACGGCAAGGTGTTCATGGCCGAGCCCATCAAGTCCAGCGGGGGCGCGCAGTTCGACTACCCTGCGCGTTTCGTGGTGAAAGTCATTCACGGCGAGTTGTGCACCCCCGGCTTTGTAGAGCTGACCGCGAGGTGAGGGCGGTGAGCGGTCTCTGCCACCCGTGCGTGGTGAGGTATATCGGCGCGTGGGTGGAGGCCGGCCCGGGAGGTACAAGGGCAGTTACTGCGTGGCCATGCATTACTGCGATGGCGGCGACCTGCACGACTTTATCTCGATGTGCATCAAGCGCGGACAGCGGGCGTCCTCTGCGGTGGTGGTTCGCGTGATGGCGTGTGTGCTGGCGGCGCTCAACTATTGCCACACACAGTGTGTCATCCATCGCGACATCAAGCCGGCAAATGTTTTCCTGCTGGAAAGGTGAGGGCGGCGGCATCGAGCGGGCGCTCATTGGGGATTTTGGTCTGGCGCGGCCGCCAGGCAATGGGAAGCAGATGGCGGCGACACGAGTCGGCACGCCGTGCTACTGCTCCCCGGAGATCGTGAGTGCTGAGTCTTACACAAGCAAGACGGATATTTTTCCGCCGGGGCGATGTTTTACGAGCTGATGGCACTGGAGCGGCCCTTCTGGAAGTCGCGGGACACGGACGTTGAGGTCTTTCGGCGGATTCTGGACTCGAACCCGATACCCCGCCTGTCCGCGCTGTGCTCGGGGCGATACGATGCGAGCCTTGTTAGGCTGGTGTCGTTGTGCCTGAGCAAATACGAGACACAGCGGCCCTCCGCGTACTTTCTGCTCACGAACACTGGCCAGGTCCGTGACGAGGTGTTGAAGATGGACCTGCCGCTGTACCCGAATCCGCGGTTTCGCGCGCGCGTGGCGGGGGTGCTGGCGGCGAGTCGAGTCGAGGTGCCGCGACGCGGTGCGCGGGAACTTGGCGGCGCATCGGCGCGGGTGCTCGCACCGGGCGCCCTGCAGGATTTGCCGTGGCGGTGCCCCTGGCACACTGGCTGGGCCTGAATCAGCGCCATCGACAGCGCCGGCGCGCGCCGTTGGCGGAGGCGGTGCCGTGTGAAAGCCGTGCCCCACCGTGCATCTCGCGAGTGCGTTGCGCCAGCAGTCCGGTTCTCTCGGCGATACCAGGCTGGTAAGCGCCTGTAGTATATCTGTCGGGAGCTTTTTTTTGCCGGCCAGCACCGACCACAGCACCTGGATGGCAGAGCGCGCTCTGCCTGTGGTGCTGCTGCGGCTGGGCAGGGCCAATCAGCCCGCGCTATGCTA
>JAHSUH010005039.1:0-36051 GCA_025388415.1 Cynanchum wilfordii | reverse complement strand
ATTGAATGGACAAATAGGACTAATTCCCCGAACCTTAAAGATTGTCATAATTGGTAGAAACTAACCAGCCATCACCAACGTTCCCGAGGATACGATATTTATAAATTTAAAATTATGGTACTCCCGTGTTACTATCTGCATGCGATAGATACTCTGCCTTAGTTGTGTTTGATTTTGTTACACTTGTTTTGCGAGATTATTTGCCTTATTTGATATTCCTTTTTACTCACTCAAAACACACACCACGAACCAACATCAACAATGATGAGATTGAAACTAAGATTCCTAGAAAGCGATGTAAAATAAAGCAAAGTTGAATTTAAAGCAAGTAATGGATGGTAGAAACTCAAGGAAAGTCATAGGTAAAATGGATGATACAAACTACTAAGGGGAAGATTATCATGAATTAACTATCATAATTCCACCAAATTCAAGTCTAAAGATGAACTTCCTCAATACGGTTCGTTGCAAGAAATTCATAGATGAAAATCACTAGAATATTAACACAATCAAATCTCCTATCAATCATACTAGTTCCGGTCCATCAATAAGAAATTCGATCATATTAATTTAGCTCTAATCATAGTCCTAGTTCCAGTCTAACAATTATAGTTAATCTAAAACTACAACTTCAAATCAAAGCTCAACTTAAGATGAAATTTAGATCTAAAGCTATTAATGAAATTGCAATTCAAATTAATAAAACTATAACAATTGATCCATGAAAACCATAATATGCCCAAAGTAACAAGTAACATAAAACCAACCATTTCTACCTAAGAGAAATGTAGAAGAAAGAGTTCCTAAGGTTGGCAACTAGATACAAGATAGAAAATACAAAAAGTAATAGAAGTAAGGAGAAGAGAGATGCCATTATCAATTGGTCGTTGTCTCGGGAATTCCTCCTATTCTTGAACTCCCTTCTTGATTCTCCTCTTGTTCTTCTTCAAGCTCCAAGGTTGATGTAGGTAAGTTCCTCTTGAATAGCTCCAATGAATTTCCTTATGTGTCGAGGCAAACTCACAAAAACTATCTAGAGACACTTATAACTACAACAACTCGAGAATGATCTAAGGAAAAATCGGAATTACAAAGTGTACGAGAAAACTCTCAAAGTCTAAACCAACATATCAAAAATGATAGTCAAAGTGTAAACATACACCATCCACAATACTGGCCAATTACAAAGCAGCTAAAAATCCTATTATTTATAGATAACCGGAATCAAGGGTAAAATAGTGATGAGTTATATTTATATATAAAAATATTATAAATAATCGAATAAAATAGTACTAAAAATAATAGGAATTCTCAAGATTAAAATACAATTGTCACTAAGAAAATAAACTCAACTAGGCAGAGAACCTATCGAAATAGTTTAGTAAATAAAGGTAGTATTCATATTTTAATATTTATAAAATCGTTTCCCTAAGACGTCTATTACTTTTTAGTGTGGAAAATATAATTAAATCAATTATGAATATGATTTGGAAGTATGAATCAATCATCAAGTAGTCCAACTTTTATCAAGAATGATAGGATTGAATTCTAATTCCTAGAAAGCAAAGTAAATGAACAATGTAAAGAATAAAGCAAGTAAAAAGGTTGGAAGGAATTCTTAGTAAAATATAGGTGAGAAAAGAGGATACAAAATACCAAGAATAGTATAATCTTAGATCTAGTATCATAGCTCCACCAAATTCAAGTCTAAAGTAGAATTTCCTCCATACGGGTCATGGCAAGAAATTCCTAGATTAAGAACACTTGAATGTTAACACAACTAGATTTCCTATCAATAATCCAAGGTCCGGTCCATCAATAGGAAACTAATCACATTAACTTGGCACTAATCGTATATCCAAGGTCCGGCCTAACAATTAGTGTTAATCTGGAACCACAATCTCAAATCAAAGCTTATACTAAAGATAAAATTCAGATCTAAATCCATCAATGAAATTGCAATTCAAATTAATAAAACCACAATCATACATTCGAGGCAAACCTACCTAATAAATTCCAAGATGCAAACCTAATTAATAAAATTCGAGGCAAACCTACCTAATAAATTCCAAGATGCTCAATACTACAACAAGTAGAGAGTAATCTCTAAGAAGATTGGAAAATCAAAGTATAGATTTCTCTCTAAGTTCTACCAAACCTTTATAATTAAAATGGCAGAGTAATAATATGTAAAATAAGCCTAATCCAACCTCTAAATAATGGTAAAAATCCTATAATTTATAGATAAACGAAAAGCGGGGGTAAAATTGTCATTTTACAAATAAAAAAGTGATTATGGCATTACTACAACGCCCTTTCTTCTCTACGGGTGTATTGATGCCATTATGTCCTACGAACGTAGAATCCAAAGTTCAATGACCGTAGAGCAATTAGTTATTTTATACGGGCGTGATGCACAAAAGGGCAACGGGCGTATAGAGTATACAAGCGTAGTTCATCTTCCAAGGGCGTAGAACAATTCTAGAATGTTACACTTTTGCCTCTGAATTTATCTTTTTAAGCCAATTTCCCCCAGAAGTTACTTGAAATGCAAAATATACAATTAAACCCTTAATCACTCAATTTATATCAATTTAATACAATAAAACTCACAAATCATGCACAATTAACATCACAAATCATGATCATATTTGATGTTATCAAATAGTCATTTCACACTTAAAACAGGATTTTGGCCCTCACTACGGGCGTAGTGCGCGTGTATGCTACATGTGTAGGGAGTGCGTTACAGGCTACGGGCGTAGTGGTCTGGCTGAAGACATGGTGACGTCATCACTACGGGCGGAGGGCGTAGTGACGTCATCACGGTAGTAGCACACCTTCTAAGGGAGTAGTGAACTTCCAGAAAATTGCGGTTTCAACCCTTACTCTATTCTTTTCAATCATTTCAGCCCTGAAACATAATAATTGCAATTAATCCCAAAATTAATCAATGTATCTCAATTATATACAATAAAGCTCATCAATTATGCACAAATAATGTCCCAAAACATGATCATATTTGATGTCATCAATTACCTTCAGAGAACCCGATAAACCATTTGTCTAAGTTCACATCATTGTGTGAAGCTTTCAAAGGCGAAAGTCCGACTGAATTGGTTATGTTAACCTTATTCCCCTACACCTTAAGTGATAAGGAAAAAAGATGGTTGCTTCAACTTGAAACTGGTTCAATTACAACATGGGACCAAATGAGTAAGGCATTTTTAGCTGAATATTACCCTGCTACTAATATTTTAGAGATGAGAAAAGCTATTTCAAGCTTCTTTCAACTAAATGATGAAACTGTGTTTGAAGCTTGGGAGAGAATGAAAGATCCGATAAGAGCAAGCCCTAATCATGGCCTACTGATGTGTAATTGAGTTATATATAAATAATAAAAATAATAGAATAAATAATACTAAAAATAATAGGAATCTCTATGATTAAAATAGATTTGTCACTAATAAAATAACTCAATTAGGCAGAGCACCTATCGAAATAGTTTAGTAAATAAGGTGATATTCAGATTTTAAATTTATAAAAATCGTTTTTCCCTAAGACTTCTATTAAATTCTAGTGTGGAAAATATAATCAAACTAATTATGAATATGATTTGTGAATAAGGATCATTCAACAAGTAAATCAACCAATATCAAGAATGATAAGATTGAATTCTATATCCTAGAAAGCAAATTAAAGAACAATGTAAGGAACAAAGCAAGTAAAAAGGTTGGGAGGAATTCTTAGTAAAATATAGGTGAGATAAGAGGATAGAAAATACCAAGTATAGGATAATCTTGGATCTAGTATCATAGCTCCACCAAAATCAAGTCTAAAGTAGAATCTCTTCCATACGGATCGTGGCAAGAAATTCCTAGATTAAGAACACTTGAATGTTGACAAGATCAAATCTCCCATCAATCATCTTGGTTCCGGTCCATCAATAGGAAACTAATCACATCAACTTGGCACTAATCGTATATCCTGGTTTCGGCCTAACAATTAGTGTTAATCCGAAACCACAATCTCAAATCAAAGCTTGTACTAAAGATAAAATTCAGATCTAAAGTCATCAATGAAATTGCAATTCGAATTAATAAAACCACAATCATTCAATCCAAGAACATCACAATATCTCAAGTAATTTGTAAAATAAAACCAACCAAATCTACCTATAAGAAATGTAGAAATGAGAATTTTTAAGGTTGGTTAACTAATTACAAAGAATAACAAGGAATAATAGAAGAAAAGGGGAAAGTGAAACATAGACATTAAACCTTCTTCCTCTTCAACTCCATCTCTTGATTCTTCTGTGCTTCTTCAACTTGGATCTTCAATTTGTGTAGCCCAAATACCCTAGAATATATTTAGTAGATTTCCTTACGGATCTAGGCAAACCTACCAAATTAATCCCAAGATACTCAATACTACAACAAGTAGAGAGTAATCTCTAAGAAAATTGGAAAATCAAAGTATAGATCTCTCTCTAAGTTCTACCAAACCTTTACAATTACTTAGCTATTCAGCCTAATCTAACCTCTATCCAACCTCAAATAATGGTAAAAATCCCAATATTTATAGGTAACCAAAACAGGGGTAAAATAGTAATTTTACACAAAATTCTCTAAAATCTCGGAACAGAGCACCAACACGGGCTCGGTGTTATACGCAACACGGGCTCGGTGACAGGTTTATCACCGAGCGAGTGTTCTTCCGGCCGCGTTCTTTCTTCAGTCTGGGCGTGTTCATTAACCGAGCGCGTGTTCAATGGCTTGGCAGGGCGTGTTCATCCTTCTTGCTGGCCGTGTTCTTGGATTGAGCGCGTGTTCCTGGGCTGGTTGTGTAAATCTTTCCGGAAATTGTATATTTAGTCCATGAACTCCGCTCTTTTGATCAATTGACTCCACAAACTTCCCGAAAATAGAATTATCACAATTAAGTACATATTTGGCAAATTCATCTTAATTTACTCTATTAAACCTCAACAATTATGCACAATTATCCTTCAAAAACATTATCAAATTTAGCGTTATCACCTACATGAGCCATTGATTTTACAAAGCAATTCTACGGAGGAATAAACGAGCTGGGAAAACAAGTCTTAGATAGCTTAAATCCCCAAGGAGGTTTTAACAGGCTTAATGAGATTGATGCGAAGAATGCACTTGAAAGGTTGAGTAGAACTAATAAGACTTGGAGAGTCAGTGCAAGGGCTAAAAAGCAAAAACAACCCGTTAATGTGGGAAATTCATCTATGGACTAGCAAATTGAGAATATAAGGAATCGGCTGAATGCTCTTCAAGGAAGAAATGTTCAAATGGTATATCAAGTTTGTGAATTTTGCCAAGGACCGCATTTTAGTGGAGACTGTTTTAGTAATGGAAATTTAACTATACCAGAGGAAGTTGAGTATGTGGACGCTGCTAATACAACACCTACTGGGAACTCTTATAACCTCGGTTGGAGAAATCATCCTGGTTTTAGTTGGAGGAACAATACTAGAGCCCCAAACTATCAAAGGAACTACAAACCACCACAAAATACACCTTATCCTCAACAACAACAATTAGCCTTACAACTATCACGAAACTCTAACCAACCACAAGATCCTATGCAAGAAATTAGAGACATGATGAAGGGATTAATAAGTTTGAATAAGGATATGGTTGAATCGAACAAGAAGATTCAAGAATCAAATGATGAGAGGATGAAACAGACAGATGAAAGGCTAAGGCAAACTGAGACTCTCACACGAAATACGCATCCTTCCCTGTAGACTTTGGAAAGACAAGTAGGGCAGTTGACAAATCAAATTTCAGGAAGAGTTCATGGGCATTTCCTAGCAACACGAAACAAATCCAATAAGAGAATGCAAGACTATAACTTTGAGATTTGGTAAAATTCTCGACCCTCCTATTCCTAAAAATTCTGACCCTACTATTTCTATGCAGGAAAAAGGAGAGAGTTCCACGAACTCTACGCCGACGGAAGTCGAAAAGGAAGAAGTAGCCGAGGAACAAAAAGACCCCACCAAAGTTTATCAACCCAAAATACCATACCCTTCAAGATGAAAGTAAAATAAAGAGAAGGAGCAGTTTGAGAAGTTTTATAAAACTTTCAGTCAAATTCAGTTAATTTACCTTTATTAGACATTATTTCGAAATGCGTAAGTATGCTAAGTTTTTGAAAGAAATTATTAGTAATAAAAGGAAACCTCGGTATGGACAAAGTTGTTCTTAAGGAGGGTTGCTCTGCTATTTTATTGAATAAATTATCTTTGAAACAAATAGTCCATAGATGCTTTACTTTGCCATGTACTATAGGAAATATTGCTAATATGCATGCTTTAGCTAATCTAGGAGCTAGTATAATTTGAAGCGATCTAGTTTATTTAATAAATTAGGATTGCATAATCCAAAGGAAACTAGAATGTGTGTACAACTTGCTGATAGGACAGTCAAAATTCCTAGGGGGATAGTTGAGGATATACTTGTAAAAGTTGATAAATTTGTATTCCCTGCTGATTTTGTTGTCATGGACATGAGTGGTGAGAGTAATGTACCATTATTTCTAGGAAGACCATTTCTAGCTACCTCTAAAGCATCGATAGATGTAAGTAGTGGTCAGATAAAGCTAAGGGTGAATAATGAGGATATTACTTTTGTCCCGAATTCTACCCTTAGGCACCTTACAAATCTAGAGGACTTATGCTTTTCCGTTGACTTTATTGATCATTTTGTGGAAGTTAGCATGACTGAACTCTTGACTGATGATCCTTTCTTGGTTGCTATGTGTGAAAATGAAGATTTTGTGGTTGAAATTGATAAATTGAGCAAAAATGAATTTCACAATCCTAATCAAATTTCTGAAATAGGTGAACAAGAGTATCAACAAGAGAAGACTTCTTTCGAGGAACCACCTGAACTGGAATAGAAGACTTCGCAAAATCATTTATGCTATGGATTTCTTGATGAAGGCAAGAAGCTCCCTGTCATTATATCATTTAAATTGACTGATGAACAGAAAAGAATGGCATTGGAAGAACTCAAGAGGTATAACAAAGCTTTTTCATATAAAATTTCCGATATTTCGGGTATTAGCCCTAGCTTTTGCTCTCATAAAATTTTAATGGAAAATGAATATAAGCCTTGTGTGCAACCTCAAAGGAGGCTAAATCCTATCATGTGTGAAGTTGTGAAAAATGAAGTAATTAAGTTGTTAGATGCTTGGACTTATTTTATCCTATATCCGATAGTGAATGAGTTAGTCCCGTACAGATAGTGCCTAAAAATGGAGGAATTACAGTAGTTAAAAATGAGAACAATGAATTGATTCTCACTAGGACTGTAACTGGTCATAGAGTTTGTATCGATTATAGAAGATTGAATAGTGAAACTCGTAAGGACCATTTTCCTCTTCCCTTTATTGATCAAATGTTGGAAAGACTATATGGGCATGTGTTTTACTGTTTTCTAGATGGATTTTCTGGATATTTCCAAATTCCCATTTCACCTAAGGATCAACATAAAACAACATTCACTTGTCCTTTTGGTACTTTTACATATAGGGGAATGCCTTTTTGTTTATGTAATGCACCTGCTACATTTCAAAGATGTATGGCTGCTATGATGAAATGTTAGGTGAATCTATGGAAGTATTTATGGATGACTTTTTTGTGTTTGGTGATTCCTTTTTTACTTGTTTACAAAACTTGGAATGTATGCTTGAAAAGTATGTTAAAGCGAATCTTGTACTTAACTGGGAGAAATGTCATTTCATGGTAAAAGAAGGAATTGTACTTAGTCACAAAATTTCCCATTTAAGTATGGAAGTAGATAAGGCTAAAATTGAAGTGATTTCTAAGCTACCTCCACCTAATTATTGAAAATCTATTAGAAGTTTCTTAGGTCACGATGGTTTTTATAGAAGATTCATAAAAGATTTTTCTCTGATTGCTAGACTTATGAATAATCTCTTAGGGAAAGATGTTCCTTTTGTGTTTGATGAGAAATGTATGCAAGCTTTTAATAAATTGAAGGAACTGTTAACTACTACACCTATTATGACTTCACCTGATTGGAACTTGCCTTTTGAATTGATATGTGATGCTAGTGATTATACAAGTAGGTGTTGTATTGGGATAAAGGCATGATAAAAAATTCCGAGTAATATATTATGTTAGTAAAAATTTGACTTATGCTCAAGAAAATTATACGACTACTAAAAAAAATTTATTAGCCTTTAGTATATGCATTTGATAAGTTTAGATCATACCTTTTTTTTCCAAAACAATAGTCTATACGGATCATTCAACATTGAAATATCTGTTTAATAAATCGATGCCAAACCGAGGTTGATTAGTGGGTCTTGTTATTACAAGAGTTTGACATCGAGATTAGGGATAAGAAAGGTGCTGAGAACCTAGCACCCGATCATTTGTCTAGGTTGGAAAACCTTGAGCTTGAATCGATTGATGAATCTGTGATATTTGATAAATTTCCTGATGAGAATCTTTACTTATTAGAATTCTTGAATTATGTTGATAGTTCTCATCCTTGGTTTGCAGATATTGCTAACTATCTTGCAGCTCAAATAGTCCTGAGTTATATGACTTATCAGCAAAAGAAGAAATTCTTTGCTGATTTGAAATATTACTATTGGGAAGATCATTTCTTGTTTCGAATTTGTGCAGATCAAATCATTAGAAGATGCGTGTTTGGTGAAGAATGCACCAAAATTCTGGACCACTGTCACAAGGGACCCACTGGAGGTCATTTAGCCGTAAACAACACTGCAACTAAGGTGCTGGAAGTTTGATTTTATTGGCCTATACTATGCCATATCGCATGTACAAGTTTGTGATGCATGTCAATGAACAGGTAAAATATCTTCTAGAGATGACTTACACCAAAGAGGAATTCAAACTATAGAAATATTTGATGTTTGGGGTATAGACTTCATGGGACCATTTCCTTCTTATGATAATAAATACATATTAGTAGCAGTTAAATATTTTTCCAAATGGCCTAAAGCTCAGGCATTACCTACTAATGATGTTAAAGTGGTTTGCAGGTTTTTGAAAAAGTTATTCGATAGATTTGGATGCCCAAGGGCATTGATAAGTGATAGATGTACACATTTTTGTAATTCTCAATTGGAAAAGGTGTTAAAGAGGTATGGAGTACATAAAAAATTTTCCATAGCCTACCATCTACAAACGAGTGGGGAAGTTGAGGTAACAAATAGGGGTTTAAAAAGAATTCTAGAAAAGACTAGAGGAGTTAATCGAAAAGATTGGTCTTTAAAGTTAGACGATGCATTATGGGAATTTAGAACCGCATATAGGAGTTCTACAGGATTTTCTCCCTATCGATTGATTTATGAAAAAGCATGCCATTTACCTATTAAACTAGAACATAGAGCATTCAGGGTATTGAAAAGATGTAATCCAGATGAGGAATTGATGAAGAAAGATAGAATCTTACAAATGAACGAATTGGACGAATGGAGGTATTATGCCTATGAAAACTCATCAAATTTTAAATTGCAAAGTAAGATTTTGCACGATAAAAAAGATTAGGGCAGTGAAAAACTTTCAACCTGGAGATAAAGTTTTATTATTCAATTCACGTTTGAGATTATTCCCAGGAAAATTGAGAAGTTTTTGGACAGGACCATTCATAATTCATCAAGTTTCTACTTATGGAGTGTGTGAATTATTGAATGATGATGGCACCACTTACAAAGTGAATGGGAAAAGACTTAGATTTTATAGAGAACCCTTTGAAAAGTTGGAAAAGAAGTCCTGTTGATGGATTAAAAGTTAACTCATCCAGCTATATCAACAGGAAAAAGAAGCGCTTGTAGGGGGGAAAACCCTATTTCGTTTTGTTTTCTTATTTTTTCATTTTATTTTTATTTATTATGAACTAATTACCGAGTAGTCTAGATGGTTATGGCATATAACATGTCTACTAAGCTTTATTTGATTCTGAATTACCCAGGATAGAACTATCTGTTAATATATTAGAAGCCATAGATTCTAGCATGCTATAATTTTCATATACATTGGAAACTTGAGAAATTTGTTAGTTGATTCACCTTGAGGGTTGTTTTGAATAAGTCGATTTGGAACTTATTTAGTTATTATTTCTTTTAAAATTTAATTTTTTTTATTATAAAAAAAACCCCCAAAACGACGCCGCACTGGTTAGTACGGCCGTACTACTCTTACTATGGTCGTATTCCAGTACGACTGTACTGGAAACACTACGGCCGTAGTGAGGGGGACCCCCCTATATAAACCCTAAAATTTCATTTTTCTATCTATTCATTTCTCACTTAACAAATTTCTTTAAGTTCTCTCTAGCCATCACTACTCCCACAAATCCTTACTTCATTTTTATTTTATACTCTTTTACTTACACTCATGGCACCAAAGAGAGCCCGATCCTCTACTTCCTAGGGTCTCGTGCAGCCTCATGCACACCCATTTCTTACATTTTCCGAGGAGCAGCACGAGTGCCAAGATCGGTACGAGTAATTCCGCGACCGACAAATTATGTAGGGTCGCAGGATCGACCGGGCAACAGCTGCTACTATCGGAGTTGAGGCGGACGTCCGTTTGATGATTCGGACGCTACCTTTCGAGCGAGTCTTCACTATTGACGAGTCAGTCAACGCTGAGCTTGTCTACGTGTTCTTCAACACATTCTCGTATGACCACGATGAGGTTACATTTTGCCTCGTTGGACGCTTCCACCGCATCACCATGAGGGAGTTCGGAGTAGCCCTCGAGATTTGGACACCGGACGAGCTCGTAATGGAGGTCTACTCATCTGCTATGAGTAGTTTTATGGAGGACATCGGTGTCTACTGGGATCGAATTTGTGTTACCTATCGGGTATAAGACTGCTTGAAGGTGAAGGCGAGTTAGATTCGACCAAGCCTTTGATATTTACACGCTATCTTCTCGCACACTGTGACGAGTGAGAAAGGAGAGCGCAGGAGTGGTGACAACACCAGAGGCTACTATCTTATCTTGCATGCTGGCTGGAGTACCTGTGGAGCCGAGCTGGATTATTGCGAGGATCGTGAAGAGATATCGCTCTAACAACAAGAAGGGGACGCTCGGCCTTGGACCATTCATCACCCGGATGGCGCGATACTACGAGGTTGATTTAGAGGGAGCCAGAATGACACTGGTGAGTGAGCACACTGTGCCACTTGATTTAGTCATCCTCCGGAACATGGGGATTTATGGACAGCCACAGCTGGAGGCACCACCACCGGTGCAGGCGTAGGGAGCTCTACCGTTCGTACCTCGGAATCCTTTCGAGAGGTTTATGGTTGTGTTTTTCACCGGGTAAGAGGAGTGGCAGTAGAGAGTGGAGGCGCAGATCGAGATGATCGAGGCCCGCCGAGGAGACAGGGAGGATGTATCTACGGACATGTACCAGCTTCTCCAGGGAGATAAGAGTAGAACAGAACGTTGATTTGGGGAGATGTAGACATCCTATTTGATACGCACCGACACGATCAACACTACCAGCTGCCCCCGGTTCTTAGTTTCTCTCCCTTTTGCTTTTCTTTTATTTTTTTTTCTTTCATGTTTATTTTGTTTGCTTTATTGTTAGTTGTTTATTTTTATTTTCGCTTTGTATGAAATATGTCCAGGCTGTATTGAAAATCATTGATGATATATGATATAAAAGCATTTTTCTCGAATTGTGTTCTGGTTTATTTATTTTACTTTACACTTCTTCAAATAAGTGTGGGGTAATCTACACTCCTACTCTAACACTCGGGACAATGTTTAATTTAAGTGTGGGGTAGAGAATGTTAAATTTTTCTTAAAAATAGCACTAAATAGTACCAAATTTTACAAAAAAAAATTCAAAAAATTCTATCTTGACAAATTCTTTTTACGTTTTTGTGGTAGTTGAGTTTTTCAGCCAATGATATATGCTAACTATTAAATGCTTTAGTATTTAGAGATGATGTGTTTTATTTCATAGAAACTTAGTACAAGTCTCTTTATAGGAAATTCCTGAACTTTTGAAGACGAATATTTTGATGAATTGTTTGGCTGATGAATTATTTTTGGACATCCGAGGTTATAGTATAATATCTTTTGGAACCATGATAGCTTTTGTAGTCATTCGAAGGAGTTTTGAGGAACATGCCACTAGTTAGTTTAGTTTTATTTTTCTTTACTTTCCAATGAATAAAAGTTTGTCTTCCTGTATCCTTTGCTACTTGAGTACCATTCCCGAAGGAAATTTCATGCGTCTGTGCCCCTAAGGTCGTTGAGGTCCGGGAGCCACCGAATTGGGGCTCATTACATGTGTAGTTAAAGTTGATATTGTTAAGTAGACAATACTTGTTCATTTATAAAAGAAAAGAAAAAAATAGTATATATGAGTTAAAAAAAAAAAAGTTTATATAAAAAAAAAAAACTTAGAATATGGTGTGTGTTTTGAGTGAGTAAAATATAGTATCATATAAAGCAAATAATCTCACAAAACAATTGTCACATAATCAAACACAACTAAGGCAGAGTACCTATCGCATGCAGATAGTAACACGGGAGTACCACGATTTTAAATTTATAAATATCGTATCCTTGGGAACGTTGGTGACGGCTGGTTAGTTTCTACCAATTATGACAAACTTTAAAGTTCGGGAATTAGTCTTATGTGTCCATTCGATTCAGATCTGTTGTTTAAAGAATATTTAAGACAAGAATGGAAAATAATTGACTAAGATCTCTAATGAAGTGCGTATGATTAATTAAGGTGAACAATGTTCGAAAGTTCAGTTTGCAAACGGATCTAAGGCAATTATGAATTCGAATCGTCTTACTATCATACCAGAGTTATCTAAAGTGATTACCTCAATACGGGTCGTTGTAAGTAATCCTAAACCTTTGTAGATTAATTATTAAGTCGTGAATTTAATAAGTTAATCTTAAGATTTGCATTGATTACTAACTCGAGACTATTAGGCTTCCTAACTTCATTATGGTCGATGCAAGCTATTAGGCCTAATCTGGCAATTTTTTAAATTCTCCTATAGTCGGGTCATCTAAACAAACCGTTAATTTAATTAACTATTGTAGTATCATGCATTAACCTAAGTTTCATAGCATAAACTCAATACGAGAATCAAATCGAAAGCGTAAAACAATAAGCAATTCATAATGTATATTAAAACGTATCCTTTCCGGAAATGTATAAATCATTAATTAATCAATCTAAATGAAGAGAATCCTAGGACACAAAATCATAACATATAAAGGAAAAGTAATACAAGAACGAAAACAAAAGGAAAGAGAAAGTTGTCGTGTTGCTCTCACTGCCTCCAGACCTCGCCGAGACTTGTACTCCAGATCCTTATCTCACTCTAAAGATCTTCAGAGATCACTCCCTCTCAACTAAACTATAGGGTATCCCTTATGGTCAAGGCCCAACCCTACACTCAAGAAGAAATAAAAATGAAAACCGAAAACTCGACTAGAGCTTATCAGGAAATTCCTATTGGCTAGAGACTCGGAAATGCTCCTATTCCGAGTGATTCCGGTGTGGTTCAACAACCGAGGGAGTGCATCTATTTATAGGAGTGAAATAGAGCTGAAAAGAAGTAAAATTTCCATGTGGGACATTGAAACGCGCCAAAGCTGCCTTCAACACGTCCGTGTCGTGTGTCTCCAACACGCCCGTGTTGAGAAAAATTGCAATTTAGTTCCTAATTTCTTCCTTTCTTCAATTTTGGTCCCCGAAAATTCTGAAATTGAAAACAGAAAGAATTTGCGTAATTTCCATTCAATTAAGTCCAATTAACTCCATAATTAACTCGAATTGAACACAATTAATGTATAAAAATACGATATAAAATCGAGTTAACAAATACCCCATACTTAGTCTTTTGCTTCTCCTCAAGCAAACTACTAAATACAGTTCTAAGAAACACAAATAACTCAACTAATCATGCTCATCAATTAGGCTCGAAAAGTGTTCACAAAATCTCAACAATTAAAACTTCTCAAATATATTTCCAAATTAGAAAGCTTATCAAAGAGTGAAATACTCGTAATGCCTCATCAAATGTATCATGCATGAATCGAGAAGAAATAATTCAAAATATTCATATTAACTCAACACATATCCAATCAAAGATTCTCCCCGGGTGTAGTGTGTGTTCTAATCGACTCATCATCCAACTAATAGACTTCCCTTCAAACTAGTAGAAAGATAGTATGTTCATAATTTAGACGCTCACAAATGCCTAATTACAATTAACCATCTAGGGATCAAGTCACAATGCCACACTTATTACTCTCTTTTTTTTTTCATATATACTCTTTTTTTTTTTAAACATATATTTTTTTTTTTCTTTCAATGCAAGTAGGTATAAGCGTTTACTTAACCATGATAACTTTAACTACCCTTGTAGCAAGTCTCACTTCGGTGGCTCCCAGACCTCAAAGACCTTAGGGCACCGGGCATTCAATTCCCCTTCGGAGTGATTCCTATGTAGCAAAGAACACTTGCAAACTACCCTTATTAAAATAAATGACAGAAAAATAAACTAGTGGCATGCTTCTCAAACCCCTATCAAGTCACCATAACATCTATCACAACATCCGGATGGTCTAACACTATTTAACTAAAAGTCCAAAAGTGATCCATCAGTCAAACAATTTTGCCAAAATAGATGTGCTCAAGATAACAGGGATTTCCTACAACTAGACTAGCATCAAATATTTACGAATAAATCAAACTCAATCCTCAAGACTCTAGAAATCAATCAAGTGGTTTTTATCATAGGCGGATTAAATCATACTTCAAAAGCTTAAAAATTTTTCTTAAGTAGCACAAAAGTTTGAAATTGCTAGGAAATTCGAGAAAATTTTGAAAAATTTGGCCCAGAAGCTCACCCTACCCCACACTTAAAATGAACACTGTCCTCGGTGTTGAAGGTAGGTGAAAAATGAGTACCCCACACTTATCCGAAACATATATTAACACAATAAAACAAAGCAGATACTA
This sequence comes from Cynanchum wilfordii, assembly GCA_025388415.1. Lineage (NCBI taxonomy): Eukaryota > Viridiplantae > Streptophyta > Magnoliopsida > Gentianales > Apocynaceae > Cynanchum > Cynanchum wilfordii. Next base: position 20,998 of record JAHSUH010005039.1, on the reverse strand, counting down.
TAGATGCCCAAGACTAAGTAATATCCTAAAATAGAAAACACCAACAAGAAAACAAAGCAAAAAGAACAAAAACGAAAAACGAAAAAGAAAACAAGAAAAAGGGAAAGAAGAAAAACTAGGTATCTAGTGGTTGCAGCGGCTGCTGAAATCGAATTCATATGGTGGTGGAACCTCATCCTCAGCAGATATCCATATACCCTCAACTTGTATGTATGTCCATGTTCCGGAGGGTAGTGATGGTTACATGTGCAGGAAATGTGCTTTCCATAATGAGAGCTGCAATATCTATACAAAGAAAACTCGCAACTCTAGCAATGAAATGTCTCAAAGCACGTTCACAAGTGTTAGTAGCATATTCCTTAGCAGTTCAAAGTGAATATTCTAATCATGTCCACAGGAATACGTCTAAAAACATTTGATAACTCATTTATATCTATGGCATGAAACACTTTAATATCTCCTTTCTATTAATAGCATGCAAGCATAACATGCAAACAAAGTGAAATACGGAATGAGAAATAGAAGTTTTTGACCCTCTAAGTTGATAAACAGAATGATACACAGTGATGTGGTCCCAAATAGATTTTAAGGACAATTCTACTTTCTTCATACTTAAATCATGATCATACTCACCAAGCCTTAAAGAAATAGACTTTTCATGATGCTAAAAAAGTATAGAAGATTCACATACTAGTAGCTCATCTGCATTAAAGATGCGGCTATAAAGTATGCATCAATTAATTCATTTGTGCATTCAACTCAAGAATTGCAAGGGTCTCCAAATCAATTCTTCTGCCATGATGTACTAATCCTCTCGAAATGAGTTGTAGCGTCCAAGCACTCTACTTGAAATGTCTAAAACGAATAAATCGAGATATCGATCGGTGGAGGATGAACTCTCTAAGTGTCATAGCTGCAAGGTAGCAACTATATGTATACAGAGATAGAAAAAGAGAGTTGAGTGAATTTAGAGATAAATAGGGGATAGAGTAATGAATAGCTATGAGTAGCAAAGTTTGCACAGTTCCTCATGAACACGGTAGTGCAAGGCATGCACACAATTGAATTTTACCATTTTTGAAGCTAATGTGTTCCAAACAATATATATGCAGTAAAATTTGTACTGGAACAATCATTATCCACTCAATAAATCAATTGACACAACAATGTACTCCTGGATGCTTCCACGGACTAGCTTAATCCTCCGGACCTCGCCGAAACTTGTACTCCCGGATCCTTATCTCACACTAAAGATCTTCAGGAGATCACTCCCTCTCAACTAAACTATAGGGTATCCCTTATGGTCGAGGCTCAACCCTACACTCGAGAAGAAATAAAAATGAAACCGGAAAACTCGACTGAGCTTATCACGAAATTCTTATTGGCTAGAAACTCTGAAATGCTCCTGCTCCGAGTGATTCCTGGTGTGGTTCAACAACTAAGGGAGAGAAATAGAGTTAAAAAGAAGAGAAATTTCCATGTGGGACATTGAAACACGCCAAAGTTGCCTTCAACACGCCCGTGTCGCTTGTCTCAAACACGCCCGTGTTGAGAAAAATTGTAATTTAGTCCCCGATTTCTTCCTTTCTTCAATTTTGGTCCCCGAAACTTTTGAAATCGAAAACAGAAAAGAATTTACGTAATTTCCATTCAATTAAGTCCAATTAACTCCATAATTAACTCGAATTGAACACAATTAATGTATAAAAATACGATATAAAATCGAGTTATCGAATAAGTAGCATTTGACTTAAAACTCTGGATGGTGGCTATGATTACTGTTGTAATTTCTTATTGATTGAAGTACTATAATTTTTTTATGTTTGGGAAGAAGTTTGTTGATTGAATGGGTAAGTGGAAATAAGCACACACTACACTTCAAGGAAATTCTATGATTAGACATGTACATAGATATATATGAGTTTCTCATGTTGTTTTTATTTAACTTTCGCATGCAATGGTTTATGAGGCACTTGAATAATTATTCTTTCTTCACATTACATATGTTGTGTTTTGAGGTATTGATAGAATTGATTGAGCAATCTCAGGATATGTGATTGATTGGCTACATGATATTTGTTAGACATGTTTTTCTTGAGTATGCATTTAGAGGTTTGCTTGAGGACAAGCAAAAGGCTAAGTGTGGGGTATTCTGATATGTCTAAATTCTATCATATTTTATGTGAACTTATGTGCTCAATTTGAGGAGTAATTGAAATTAATTGACGGTAAAAATACGCAAATTCTTTTTGTTTTCAAATTTAGAAGTTTTAGGGACCAAAATTGAAGAAAAGAAGAATTCAGGGACTAGAATGCAAATTTTGAAGACTTGTAGTATGATGTGTTATTTAAGTTATATAAAAATAATATAAATAATTGAATAAATAATACTAAAAATAATAAGAATCTCTATGATTAAAATAGGTTTGTCACTTAATAAAATAACTCAATTAGGCAGAGCACCTATCGAAATAGTTTAGTAAATAAGGTGATATTCGGATTTTAAATTTATAAAAATCGTTTTTCCCTAAGACTTCTATTAAATTCTAGTGTGGAAAATATAATCAAACTAATTATGAATATGATTTGTGATTAAGGATCATTCAACAAGTAAACCAACCAATATCAAGAATGATAAGATTGATTTCTAAATCCTAGAAAGCAAAGAAAAATAAAGCAAAGTAGAAGATCAAGCAAGTAATGGAAGGTAGAAACTCATAAGAAATAATAGGAGAAATGAAGGATACAAACTACTAGGGGCAAGATTAATCATGAAATAACTATCATAATCTCACCAATATTCAAGTCTAGAGTAGAATTTCTTCCATACGGTTTGTGGCAAGAAACTCATTGATTTAAGAACACTTGAATGTTGACAAGATCAAATCTCCCATCAATCATCCTAGTTCGGTCCATCAAAAGGAAATCTAATCGAATCAACTTGGCACCAATTGTTGTCCTAGCCCGGCCTAACAATTAGTGTTAATCCGGAACTACAACCTCAAATCAAAGCTCAATACTCAAGAAAAAATTCAGATCCAAAACTATGAATGAAATTGCAATTCAAATTAATAACACTACAACAATTATCCATGAAAACCATAATTTGCCCAAAGTAATTTGTAGAATAATACCAACCACTTCTACCTAAATGAAATGTAGAGAGAAGAGTTCCTAGGGTTGGTGTCTAATTACAAGATTGAAATTCAAACAAATCAAAGAAAGAAGAGTAACCTCTTCAACCTTGTTTTTGATCAAACTTCTCTTCTTCAAATCTTTAAGTTGATGAAGTTGATTCTTCTCTTGCAAGACTCTAAAGAAATTCCTTATGGTTGAGGCAAGTTCTCACAAGATCTCACAAGGTAATCTCTCAACTCACAACATAAGAACAAGATCTCAAAAATATGAAAGTAGGAAAGTATAGATCTTATTCAAAAACTCTAAAAAGTATTACAATTTAATAGCATAACCCCTTCCAAAATACAAGCCAATCCCATCCTTATGCTCCTCTTCCAACCTCAAAATAATGGTAAAAATCCCAATATTTATAGATAACTAAAACAGGGGTAAAATAGTAATTTTTACAAAAAAAGATTCTGACAAAGCATCATTACGGGCGTAGAACAAAAAGGGTAACGGGCGTAAAATAAAAATTTGCAAAATCATCAACACGGGAGTGTTCATGGTCGTGTTGATGGCCGTGTTCACAGCTGAGCCCGTGTTGCTGGGCGTGTTCAGCCTCCCGGATGGGCGTGTTCAGAGCTGAGCGCGTGTTCATGGGCTGTTTTTGTATATCTTTCCGGAAATTGCATATGTAGTCCCCGAACTTCACTATTTTGATTAATTAGCTCCACAAACTTCCTAAAAACAGAAATATCACAATTAAGTGCACAATTAACATATTTATCTCAATTTACTCTAATAATCCTCAACAATTATGCACAAGTACCCTTCCAAAACATTACCAAATTTAGCGTTATCATTTGGGATCTCCCCGAGCAATTCAAGAATTAAAGGTTCTTCTCGGATCCCAAAAACCTGATGTTCTTTTTCTTATGGAAACTAGATTACTCAACAAGCATTTTTCTTTTTTAAAGTCTCAGTTAGGGTTTCGTAATGGTGTAATGGTGGAGAGGGTAGGCTTTGGCGGGGGTTTGATAATGTTGTGAAAAGAGGATTTGGATATCACTTTGGTGAATTTTTCGCCTGGACATATTGATATCTGAATTAACGATTGGTTGCCTAGTGGAGGATGTTTCCTCACGAGTTTCTACGGTCACCGAAATACTACTCTTCGATAACAATCATGGACTTTGTTGCGACGCATTGTGGAAAATCGAAATCAGCCATGTGTCATTGGAGATTTCAATGAGATCCTCTACTCTCTTGAAAGCTCTAGTGATTTAGGACGTCCAACACATCAAATGCAACTTTTTAGAAACACTGTGGAGGATATGGATTTGAAGGAAATATACATGGAGGACGCTCGATTTACCCGGTGGAACAAGAGGAAAGGAGATGTCGTTGTCCGTGTGAAACTCGATCGATGCTTTGGTAATTCTATACTAAGGAATATACAATGGCAAGGGATTATCGGGGTTATACCAATAGAAACTTCTGATCATCATGCCATATGCCTTCGGTTTCAGAAAACTAATGATGGTGGCAGTCGCGGACGTGTAAGACCGACACACATGGAGTCATGGTGGTTGGATCATGCAGAGGGAAATGAGATGATTGACAGTATGTGGTCTGAATTGACTCTCGTCACCCCACAAGATTTTTTTGATGCTCGGGAGCACTTGAAGTCTAAAATGCACATTTGGAGCTTCAAAACGTTCGGTACCATTTCCAAAGAAATAAAGAAAGTCCGGAAAAAGTTGTTGGTGTGTGTTTTGAGTGAGTAGAAATGAATATCAAATAAGGCAAATAATCTAACAAAACAATGTCACAAAATCAAACACAACTAAAGCAAAGTACCTATCGCATGCAGATAGTAACACGGGAGTACCACGATTTTAAATTTATAAATATCGTATCCTCGGGAACGTTGGTGACGGCTGGTTAGTTTCTACCAATTATGACAAACTTTAAAGTTCAGGGAATTAGTCCTAGGTGTCCATTCAAGTATGTTGGTTTAAAGAATAATAAGAATAAGAATGGAAAACTATTAACTAAGATCTCTAATGAAGTGTGTATGATTAATTAAGGTGAACAGTGTTCGAAAGTTCAGTTTGCAAACGGATCTAAGGTAATTATGAATTGGAATCGTCTTACTACCATACCCGAGTTATCTAGAGTGATTATCTCAATACGAGTCGTTGCAAGTAATCCTAAACCTTCGTAGATTAATTATTAAGTCGTCAATTTTAATAAGTTAATCTTAAGATTTGCATTAATTACTATCTCGATATTATTAGGCTTCCTAACTTCATTATGGTCGATGCAAGCTATTAGACCTAATCCGGCAATTTGTAAATTCTCCTATGGTCGGGTCTCCTAAACAAACCGTCAATTTAATTAACTATTGTAGTATCATGCATCAACCTAAGTTTCATAGCATAAACTCAATACGAGAATCAAATTGAAAGGGTAAAACAATAAGCATTCCACAATGTATATTAAAACGTATCCTTTCCGGAAATGTATAAATCATTAATTAATCAATCTAAATAAAAAGTATCTTAGGAGATAGAATCATAACATATAAAGGAAAATTAACACAAAAATGTTAAGACAAGGAGAGAGAAAGTTGTCGTTTTGCTCTCACCGCTTCCACGGGCCGGGCTTAATTCTCCGGGATCTCGCCGAGACTTGTATTCCGGATCCTTATCTCACCCTCAAGCTCTTTGGATTTGAATCTTCTCAACTAAACTATAGAGTATCCCTTATGGTCGAGGCTCAACCCTATACTCAAGAAGAAAGAAAAATAAAAACCGAAGAACTACGAAAACTCTATTCGGATCTGGTCGATTGCACTCGAGTTCTCGTTGTTCCGAGTGATTCGGTCTAAAAAAAAGTGTGAAATGTCGCCTCTATTTATAGGGGTTAACATAGGGGCATTTTGGACATTTTTCGGGTGGAAATCACTAGAAAATTGGATCTGAGCTAAGTGTACGGCCGTCCACCAGAGTGTACGGTCATCCGCTGCTGGTGTACACCGGTAGACACTTTGCAAAAATTACCATTTTACCCCTGGTTTTCCCCAATTTTGCAATTTTGCCCCAAAACTTTCCCGAAATCAAAATTTCGTAATTAAATGTTATATTCAACTAATTACAACCAATTAATACCATAATTAACTCAAATTGAACACAATTATCATACCAAAAACACGATATAAAATCGAGTTATCGGTTGCTGCTTTTGGAAGTGGTTGAAGGGTATGAGGAACAGATTGTACAACTTGCTTAACAATACATTACAAACCCTTGTGGAAGCTGAAAATGGATATTGGAGACAAAGATCTCGCTCAAACTGGCTTATGCTTAGGGATCGTATCACTGCCTATTTTCATTATCATGCCAACCATAGGCACCGACGAAATAAGATGCATAAGATAAAAAATAAACAAAGGGAGTTAGTTACGAAACAACCAGACATCTCGGTTGTTGCAGTTGAGTTTTATTATGATTTATTCTCAACGGATCATCAAGGGGCAAATCTGGATGAAATCTTCGAAGGAGTACATTTACCGCGACTCAACGACTCCGAGGCTTCGGATCTTGCTGCTCCTTTCACTGCTCAAGATGTTTGGTTGGCTCTTAAATCCAGGCACCCTACCAAAGCCCCAGTCCGGATGGCTATCATGCTAAATTTTATCGAAACATTGGAGTAAGGTAGGTTCTTCGATATCTCGGTTGTTGTTGAATTGTTTAAACAAAGGGATGTCGATACAGGAGTTTATTGATACTTTCATTACTTTGATTCCAAAAATTAAACAACCGGAATCCATGGTTGATTTTCTCCCTATCGGCTTGTGCAATGTGATATATAAAATTCTATCCAAGGTTTTGGTGAATCTAATAAAACCTTTTTTGAATAGAATTGTGGGGGAGGCGCAGAGTGCTTTTGTAAGCAATCGCTTAATTATGAACAATATTATAGTTGCTTTGAAAGTGTTCCATTGGCTTAACTTCGGGAGGACACATGGGAAAGAGGGCGTATGCTATCGAAATTGATATGAGTAAAGTCTATGACCGTTGATAACGCAATTATAATGTTTTGGAAGGGTATTTGTGCATAATTGTTAAGGATTATTAGAGTAAATTGAGATAAAATTGTTAATTGTGCACTTAATTGTGATATTTCGTTTTTGAAGTTTATGGAGCTAATTGATCAAAAGAGCGAAGTTCAGGGAAACTAAAATTTCCGGGAAGGAAATACTGAACACGCGCTCGGTAGAATCGGGGGGGGAGAGGGGGGTGGGGGGGTTGAACACGCCCTTCCAAGCTATTGAACACGCGCTCAGTGAAGCCAAATTTCCAGATTCTGTTTTGTAAAATTACAATTTTACCCCTGTTTTGATTATCTATAAATATTGGGATTTTTACCATTATTTAAGGTTGGATCAAGGTTGAATAGAGGTTTGATTAGGCTGAATAGCTAAGTAATTGTAGAGGTTTGGTAGAACTTAGAGAGAGATCTATGCTTTGATTTTCCAATTTTCTTAGAGATTACTCTCTACTTGTTGTAGTATTGAGTATCTTGGGATTAATTTGGTAGGTTTGCCTCGATCCGTAAGGAAATTTACTAAATATATTCTAGGGTATTTGGGCTACACAAATTGAAGATCCAAGTTGAAGAAGCAAAGAAGAATCAAGAGAAGGAGTTGAAGAGGAAGAAGGTTTAATGTCTATGTTTCACTTTCCCCTTTTCTTCTATTATTCCTTGTTATTCTTTGTAATTAGTTAACCAACCTTAGGAATTCTCATTTCAAGATTTCTTATAGGTAGATTTGGTTGGTTTTATTTTACAAATTACTTGAGATATTGTGATGTTCTTGGATGGAATGATTGTGGTTTTAATAATTCGAATTGCAATTTCATTGATGACTTTAGATCTGAATTTTATCTTTAGTACAAGCTTTGATTTGAGATTGTGGTTTCGGATTAACACTAATTGTTAGGCCGACCAGGATATACGATTAGTGCCAAGTTGATGTGATTAGTTTCCTTTTGATGGACCGGACTAGGATGATTGATGGGAGATTTGATCTTGTCAACATTCAAGTGTTCTTAATCTAGGAATTTCTTGCCACGATCCTTATGGAAGAGATTCTACTTTAGACTTGATTTTGGTGGAGCTATGATACTAGATCCAAGATTATCCTATACTTGGTATTTTGTATCCTCTTATCTCACCTATATTTTACTAAGAATTCCTCCCAACCTTTTTACTTGCTTTATTCCTTACATTGTTCTTTACTTTGCTTTCTAGGGTTTAGAATTCAATCTTATCATTCTTGATATTGGTTGATTTACTTGTTGAATGATCCTTATTCACAAATCATATTCATAATTAGTTTGATTATATTTTCCACACTAGAATTTAATAGAAGTCTTAGGGAAAAAACGATTTTTATAAATTTAAAATCTGAATACCACCTTATTTACTAAACTATTTCGATAGGTGCTCTGCCTAATTGAGTTATTTTATTAGTGACAAATCTATTTTAATCATAGAGATTCTTATTATTTTTAGTATTATTTATTCGTTTATTTTTATTATTTATATATAACTCAAATACACATCAACCGTGTTGAATGGCACTATCTCTCATGGGTTCTCAACCGTATGAATTTTCCTACTTGTCTGTCTACTTTAATCATGCAATGTGTATCCACTGTTCTTTTTCAAATTCTAGTGAATGGAGAACCATCGGTGGCTTTCACACCTTCCCGTGGGCTAAGGCAAGGAGATCCACTCTCTCCTTATCTTTTCATTTTATGCGCTGAAGGTTTTTCTTGCTTGATACAATAGGCGGTGGCTCGGGGTTATTGGAGAGGTATAAAAATGGGATTTCAAGCACCTATCCTCTCTCACCTTTTCTTTGCAGATGACTGCTTATTGTTCTTACAAGATACTGATGAAAGTGCTAATATTCTCTCTTCGGTGGTGGGGAAATATGAAGTGGCATCAGGACAAAAGATTAATGTGTCTAAGTCCTCTATCTTTTTTTCCAAAAATATGTCGGCCGGAAGGAGTAGTCAAGTGGTACAGCTGCTAGGTATGAAAATCAGCAGAGGAGAAGGAAATATCTCGGTTTGCCATACCTCATTGGTCGTTCGAAGAAGGAGATTTTTGCATACTTACGAGATCGCATTTGGGAAAAAACGCATGGATGGAAGGAGAAACTGCTATCCCGTGGAAGTAAGGAAATCCTAATCAAAGCAGTGCTACAGGCCATACCCACATATGCCATGTCGGTATTCAAATTACCCATGAAGTTATGTCAAGATATGCGGGGTTTAATCCGTCATTTTTTGTGGAAAATAGAAAGTGATGATACTTTGGAATGCCTTGGCTTGCTTGGGATACTTTATGTAGCCGAAGCACCTTGGGGGATTGGGATTCAAAAATCATCACATTTTTAATCAAGCATTATTGGCCAAGCAAGCATGGAGACTGCTTCAACACCTTGATAAATTACTTGCGAAAGTATTAAAAGCCAAATATTTCCGACAATTCGGACTTTTTGGGTGCGAAAATCGGAAATGTCCATCCTTCATATGGCGATCCATACTTTTTGGTCGGTGATAACTCGATTTTATATCATGTTTTTATACATTAAATGTGCTCAATTCGAATTAATTATGGAGTTAATTGGACTTAATTGAATGGGAATTACGCAAATTCTTTCTGTTTTCGATTTCAGAAGTTTCAGGGACCAAAATTGAAGAAATGAAGAAATTAGGGACTAAATTGCAATTTTTTCTCAACATGGGCGTGTTGAAGAAGCTCATCACGGTCTTGGGGCGTGATGGAGACACGCGACAGGCGTGTTGAAGGCGGAATGACGTTTTTCAATGTCCCACATGGAAATTTTACCTCTTTTCTCCTCTATTTCACTCCTATATATAGATGCACTCCCTCGGTTGTTGAAGCACACCAGAATCACTCGGAACATGAGCATTTCCGAGTTCCTAGCCAATAGGAATTTCGTGATAAGCTCTAGTCGAGATCAGTTTTCAATATTTTTCTTTCTTCTCGAGTGTAGGGGTTGAACCTCGACCGTAAGGAATATCCCTATAGTTTAGTTGAGAGGAAGTGATATCCGAAGATCTTTAGAGCAAGATAAGGATCCGGAGCACAAGTCTGGAGGATTAAGACAGTCCGTGGAAGCAGTGAGAGCAACACGACAACTTTCTCTTTCCTTTTCTTTTCATTCTTGTATTTCTTTTCCTTTATATGTTATGATTCTGTGTCCTAAGATACTCTTTATTTTGATTGATTGATTAATGATTTATATATTCCCGGGAAGGATATGTTTTAATATACATTATGAATTGCTTATTGTTTTACACTTTCGATTTGATTCTCGTATTGAGTTTATGCTATGAAACTTAGGTTGATGCATGATACTACAATAGTTAATTAAATTGACGATTTGTTAATGAATCCCGACCGTAGGAGATTTAATGAGTTGCCAGATTAGGACTAATAACTTACAGCGACCGTACTAAGGTTAGGCATCCTAATAATCTTGGGTTTGGAATTAATGCAAATCTTAAGGTTATGTTATTAAATTGACGCCTTAATAACTAATCTAAAAAGGTTTAGGATTACTTACAATGACCAGTATTGAGGTAATCATTCTAGACAACTCGGGTATGGTAGTAAGATAATTCGAATTCATAATTGCCTTAGATCCGCTTGCAAGCTACACTTTCGAATATTGTTCACCTTAAATAATCATACGTACTTCATTAGAGATCTTAGAATATTTGCTTTGAACTGCTAAGGAATATGCTACTAACACTCGTGAAGGTGTTTTGAGACATAACATCATTAGAGTTGCTAGATTTCTTGGTATAGATATCGCAACCGCAACTCTCAGTATGGAAAGCACATCTACTACACCTGTGACCATCACTATCCTCCGGAACTTATGGACAGACATACAAGTTGAGGGTATATGAATATCTGCCGAGGATGAGGTTCCACCATACGAACCACCGCACCACCACACCGCCACATCATTTCGATTCCAGCAACTGCTGCAACCACTGGATACCTAGTTTTTCTTCTTTCCCTTTTTCTTGTTTTCTTTTTCGTTTTTGTTCTTTTTGCTTTGTTTTCTTGTTGGTGTTTTCTATTTTAGGACACTACTTAGTCTTAAACATCTTTCTGCTTTGCTTTGTCTTATTTGTTCATAGATATTTTAGATTAAGTATGGGGTTTTCATCTCCACCTGCCTACAACACCGAGGACAGTGTTCATATTAAGTGTGGGGTAGGGGTGAATTTCTGTGGGCTAAATTTTGCTAGATTTTTTTTGAATTTTCTCGAATTTTATGGCAATTTTAAACTTTTTGGGATATCCGATAAACTTTTGAAGTATGATTTACTCCGCCTATGATAAAAACTACTTGTTTGATTGTAAGAATCTTGAGGATTGAGTTTGATTTATTCATAGAAACTTCATGCTAGTCTAGTTGTAGGAAATCCCTGTTATCTTGAGCACATCTATTTTGGCAAAATTGTTTGACTGATGGATCACTTTTGGACTTTTAGTTAAATAGTATTAGACCATCTGGATGTTGTGATAGCTGCTATGGTGACTTGATAGGGGTTTGAGAAGCGTGCCACTAGTTTATTTTTATGTTATTTATTTTAATAAGGGTAGTTTGCAAGTGTTCTTTGCTTATTTATTTATTAGAACACACACTACACCCGGGGAGATTCTATGATTAGATGTGTGTTGATTTAATATGGATATTTTGAATTATTTCTTCTTGATTTGCACATGATACATTTGATGAGGCATTAGGAGTAATTCACTCTTTGATAGTCCATTCCGATTTTCCGAACAAGTTTGAATTGTTGAACACCTCCTGTGCTTAGTTGATGAGCAAGATTAGTTGAGTTATATGTGTTTCCTAGAACTGTATTTAATAGTTTGCTTGAGGACAAGCAAAACACTAAGTGTGGGGTATTTGATAACTCGATTTTATATCGTGTTTTTATACATTAATTGTGTTCAATTCGAGTTAATTATGGAGTTAATTGGACTTAATTGAATGAGAATTACGCAAATTCTTTCTTGTTTTTTTTGGGGTGTTTTAGGGACCAAAATTGAAGAAATGAAGAAATTAGGGACTAAATTGCAATTTTTTATCAACATGGGCGTATTGAAGAAGCTCAACACGGGCTTGGGGCGTGTTGAAGAAGCTCATCACGGTCTTGGGGCGTGATGGAGACACGCGACACGGGCGTGTTGAAGGCAGAATGACGTTTTTCAATGTCCCACATGGAAATTTTACCTCTTTTCACCTCTATTTCACTCCTATATATAGATGCACTCCCTCGGTTGTTGAAGCACACCAGAATCACTCGGAACAGGAGCATTTCCGAGTTCCTAGCCAATAGGAATTTCGTGATAAGCTCTAGTCGAGATTCAGTTTTCAATATTTTTCTTTCTTCTCGAGTGTAGGGGTTGAACCTCGACCGTAAGGAATATCCCTATAGTTTAGTTGAGAGGAAGTGTTCTCTGAAGATCTTTAGAGCAAGATAAGGATCCGGAGCACAAGTCTAGGCGAGGTTTGGAGGATTAAGCCAGTCCGTGGAAGCAGTGAGAGCAACACATCAACTTTCTCTTTCCTTTTCTTTTCGTTCTTGTATTTCTTTTCCTTTATATGTTATGATTCTGTGTCCTAAGATACTCTTTATTTTGATTGATTGATTAATGATTTATATATTCCCGGGAAGGATATGTTTTAATATACATTATGAATTGCTTATTGTTTTACGCTTTCGATTTGATTCTCGTATTGAGTTTATGCTATGAAACTTAGGTTGATGCATGATACTACAATAGTTAATTAAATTGACGATTTGTTAATGAATCCCGAGCCGTAGGAGATTTAATGAGTTGCCAGATTAGGACTAATAACTTACAACGTCGTGCCGAGGTTAGGCATCCTAATAATCTTGGGTTTGGAATTAATGCAAATCTTAAGGTTATGTTATTAAATTGACGCCTTAATAACTAATCTAAAAAGGTTTAGGATTACTTACAACAACCAGTATTGAGGTAATCATTCTAGACAACTCGGGTATGGTAGTAAGATAATTCGAATTCATAATTGTCTTAGATCTGCTTGCAAGCTACACTTTCGAACATTGTTCACCTTAATTAATCATACATACTTCATTAGAGATCTTAGCTAATTATCTTTCCATTCTTGTTTTAAATATTTTTTAAACAACATATCCGAATTGAATGGACACATAGGACTAATTCCCCGAACCCTAAAGATTGTCATAATTGGTAGAAACTAACCAGCCGTCACCAACGTTCCCCGAGGATACGATATTTATAAATTTAAAATCGTGTTACTATCTCGCATACGATAGGTACTCTGCCTTAGTTGTGTTTGATTTTGTGACACTGTTTTGTGAGATTATTTGCCTTATTTAATATTCATTTTTACTCACTCAAAACACACACCAGTCGGGAATTGTTGCACAAAAGAATATGATGGCGAATCGGAAATGGGGAGAAGGTGAGGGTACTGCGGGATCCTTGGTTGCCCACAACTAGTATCTTCCATCCAACAACTTCTCTCTGGTTTATGCATGAGGACATGAGGATTTCAGACCTAATCGAACATGGTGTTTGGAAAGGTGATCCGGTGGATTCCATTTTTTGCCCTACGGATAAAGCATCAATTCTACCTATCCCTCTATGTCCAATTGGTGGAGAGGATACATTTGTTTGGCACTACACGCCAAAAGGAAATTTTAAGTTTTCAACAGGAGCTTGGGAGGATGCCCAGCTGTTCTAACACACCTGATGCTTGGAAAGTAATTTGGAATTGTGGAATACCACCCAAAGTCGGACTCTTTGCCTGGAAATTGTATCACAAATCTTTAGCTACTATCGACAATTTGAGGAGAAGGAATATCCGTCCAACTGCGGTCTACCCGAGATGTCGGACGCACATAGAAGATGATATTCATCTTATCCTTCAAAGCGAGTATGCAATACAAGCCTGGCAAGCTTCCGAACTTCCGCTTCTCAAATTCATCCCAAGGGCTTCTTCATGATTCATTTGCTTAAATTACTTGGATGAACAAGACGAATTGCCTTTACTTCTCAGCCAGGATATAATTTGTTTATGGAGTCTTTGGACATCTAGGAATCATCTGGTTTTTTATGGTAAACATATCGACGCAAAGGCTACTATGTCAAATGCATTGGCCTATCTAGATACTTTTCGGAACTACTCCGAGCGGAAATCTGTTGGTCCAAGGGTTAGCTGAGACCATCCTTCCATATGGTTACCGCCTCTGCCATATTTTTTTATGCTAAAAACAGATACCTCTTTTTGTTCCATGAGAGCAGGATACGATTGTTTTAAGGAACCATGAGGGTGTGGTTTTGAAGTCGGGGCGGGCCACTTAAGGACATGACGTCGGTGGAACATGCGGAAGGAATGGCTATTTGGATGAGTTTTAGTTGTATACAAGAATATTGGAATGATGACTTGGTGGTAGTTACTGATTGTCAACGCATTGTTAACTAATATCAACAATCGGAGCGTAATCTTTCTGCTCTTGAAGGATTTTTGGAGGGCTTGAAATGTTACTTCCAACAAGCTAGGAGAGTTTCTCTTCGTATTGCCCTAGGGTTGCCAACAGTGTTGCACACAGGCTGGCAAACATAGGTCATTCTTTAGTTTCCGATGTGTCTTGGTTGCTTACCTCGTGTCCGCATGTACTTGATACTCTCCATTTGGATTCGATCCGTAACACATGAATGAAATTGTTTTTTGATGATAAAAAAAAACAATAAATCAAGAGATAACAAATTAATTATTCTAATCAATTAAGAAATAACAATTATTAATTTCTTTTTTTTTTCTTAAATGATTAAGCAATTAAGAAATTAATAAACTATTTATTTCTTAAATGATTCTTATCACCTTTACTTACTTCCTTTTTAATTGCATTCTTGGTTAGTTTCTTTTATTCATTCATTAAACATTTGGAATTTGCATAATGAACCTAGATTAATTCCATTAATTGAGATATGATTCATAATTGAATTAGGGTTATTACATCCGTTACACTTACTTGGGAGAACAATAAATATAATTTTAAAATCATTGATATCACTATTTTTCTATCTACAATTAGATTGGTACTTTGCCTATGATTTTGTGAATTAAGCGACATTTCTACTTGTTTCAATATCTTTGAGATAATTGGCCTAATTGACATATTTTTACATGTATCACAAAATTGTACATCAAGATTTTTTGCGACCTTGTCAGGGAAGATTCAAAAAAATAAAAAATTCTTGATAAATATTTTGAGGAATTTTATGATAGTAACGGTATTTTGTTCCATTTATGTCATATTTCGGTTAATGAGATTGATCTTGGTATTTTTCATTTTATTGCATACTTTGATCAGTTGATTTGACTTTAGTAGTAAATTTTTAGATTCTTAATTTGATTTTGATTTTTAGAATTAACCATTAGATTTTTGTTTTTTTTGATTTATTTTGGTTAATTTACTTGATCTTAGTTAATTTTTGTTTTTACCTTTAGTTGCATGAATTGACTAATTGATTTGAATTTTAATTTCAGCTATAACATAATTTTACTAATTGAATTGATTTTTAATTTTTTTAAGTTTATATATTTTTTAATTTTATTTCTTAGAGTTCAAATGTTTTTGAATTGCTAATTGTAATTTGATTTTATTTTAACAGTTTGAATTTGATTAGTTTTCTTTTGAAGTATGATTTCTTAAATTTTTGTTAAATTATTATTATTATTATTTTATATATAATTTAGACTTGTTAAGGAATTTTTAGGATTTTGATCTTTTGATTTGATCTACTTTTGAGATAATTTTAAGTTTTCAATCTTTTCATAGTATTTTTGAATCAAGATATTTTGAAGTTTTTAATTTCTTAATTGAGATATTTTCTTTTGAATTTGTTGATATTTTGGATTGAGATATTCATTCAAGTTAATTGAAATTTTTGAAATCATGATAATTTTATTGATTAATTTTTTAAAGTCTAATTTTTGAGATTTTTTATTTGTATAGTTGTTTAGTTTCTTAATTTTAAATATTTTTGAATTTACAAAATTTTGATTTAGATGTTTCTTAAGTTTATAATTTTTGATGATTTTTTATTTATAAGTTTGTTAGCTTTTTGGAATTTCAAATATCTTAAATTGGTTAATTTTTGAAATTGGATTTGATTTTTTAATTTCTAAGGAGAGATGTTTTTCAAATTTTTAATTGAAGTTCTATTGAGAATTTATTTCTAGATCTTTTATTCTTTAATTGAATTTTTGCCTTTTGAATTGATTGAGTTGATATTTCTAGAAATACTCTTCTTTGTTAAATTGATTTTGTTTTAAATCTATTTGTACTTTCAATCTTCAAATTGATTTGTTTTTAGATCGTTAACTCTCTGAATTATTAGTTTTTTTTTAAAAAAAAAACTACTATCTTTCAATTGATTTTTTAAATTGATTCTTATGATTGAGAATTTTTATTTAGATTTTCAATTTGATTTCTATATTGAATTTTTCAAATGATTTTCAATTTTAATTTCTAGTAAAATTTTAAGTTGATTTTCAAATTGTCTATTAATTTGGTTTTAGATTGAATTTTAATTTAATTTTTCAATTTCATTTTTGAATTAAGTTTTGAATTGATTTTTCAACTTGACTTTTTGATTTTGATTTCTAATTGATTTTTAGTTTGAGTTTTGAAATTGATTTGGAGATTGTTTGTCAAATTGATTTTTACAATTAATTTGGATTTCTAATTGATATTTTTTTAAAAAATTCTTAAATTGATTATTAAAAATGGCTTTCAAATTGCTTTTTAAGATAATTTATAATTTTCAATTAAAGTTTTATATTTTTTCTAATTTGAATTCTTAAATTTATTTTATTTCGACTTATAATTTTATTTTTAATTGACTTTCAAATTGGATTTTAAATTGATTGCTCAATTGAGTTGTTAAATTGATTTTCTTAATTTAATTTTTAATTTGAATGCTTGATTTAGACTTTTAATTTCATTTAACTTTTAAATTGATTTCTTAAATTATATTTTGAATTTGAATTTCTAAATTGGAACCTTTAATTGAAATTTCTAATGTAAATTTTCAATTTGATTTCTCAAATTGATTTTCAATCTCAATTTCAAAATTGATTTCTAATTTGACTTTTAATTTCATTATTTTCTAATTTTCTAATTTTAGATGGTTAATTTTATAAATCACTATTATTAGAATACTTAAATTGATTATTTCTTCTTTTTACCTCTTAAATTAAAATTTATTTTATTTGTTATTTTCTTTAACTTGGTAAAATAACTTTTTTTTTTTTTGACAAAACTTGATAAAATACTTTGAATTTGTTATTTTCTTAATTTTTATTATTTCTAGGCTTTTTGATTATTTCTTAAGATTATTAATTTCTTAAATTTTTGATTAAATCATAGATTTTCTATTTATTTATTTTTATGGAATTTTATTTTTAATTTATTTTTTTCCTTAATTGATTTTTTTAATGATTGGAGATGTTTGAGAAATTTTTACTCTCGGAATTTGATTGTTATTTTGATGTATTGTTTAGTGTTGATTTTTATTCAAAACCATATTCTGTTTTTTGCTTGAGGACAAGCAAACGGCTAAGTGTGGGGTATTTGATAAGGTTAAAATATATCATGTTTTAGAGGATATTTTGGGTTTAATTTGAGTTCATTTTAAGAATATTTGGGTTTAATTGATTAAGTCTTGTCCTAAATTGAGATATTTTGATTATAGGAGAGTTTTGGGGCTAAAATCAGATAAAAGAACAAAAGCAGGGACTAAATTGCAAAATTCCATGAAAGAACACGCCCAAATCAAAGGCAACACGCTCGTGCTAGCAATTTCGGTGAAGAACACAGGCGTGGCAACAGTTCAAACATGCCCATAGCGACGGTTAATTGAACACGGGCATGTTCCTCGTTCGCAACACACCCATGTTCCCAACTAGACTCGAGAATTTTGTGATTTTTGGATTGTGAATTTCCTAATATACCCTCAATCTTGGTTTTCTATAAATAGTCATTCCATGAACAATGCTAGGGTTGATCAGAGTTGATAGAACATAGGGATATGTTGACATTTTGATAAATCTATTATATTTTCGCCGAGAGTTTAGATACTATATTTTGAGATTGTGAGTGTTTTGCTTGAGCCTCAGCACACAAGTGATAGCACGATGTTCTAGTCCAATAATGCTTTATTTGAAGCCTCGAGATTGATGAAAAGACTCTTGATAGCATGGATTGAAGAAATCGAAGGACCTAACTAACCGTGACGACGACGACAAATCAAAATGACAACATACTTCTTCCTTTCTCTCTTTAATTTTTGTAATCAATAATTGAATATCTTGTTATAGAAACTCCGTAACCATAGGAATTTCTCTTTCTACCTTTCTTTAGAACAATTGGATACATTACATTTTACAATTCTATGTTGAAATGGTGATTGAATTACAATTGAGAATTATTGATTGTTTTATGATTTCAATTTGAGTTTCTATGACGATTAATGCTATGATTCTGAGTTTATCTCTAGTTGAGCATGCTTTGATGTAGGAATTTGAATTGACAATTTGTTATCTAGGTCGGACCTTGGAAAGATAATGAATTGTTGGATTAGGATATTGACATGTTTGGACCTTGAAATGTTGAATTTTTCTAATAATCTTGAGTTGGTTCTTAATGCAAATCTTAGGGCAAGTTAATGAATTAACAACTTAATAACGAACCTAGAGCATTTAGGATTACTTGCAATGAACTGTATTGAGGTAATCACTTTAGACAACTTGAGTAGGGTAATAAAGTAATTAATGAATCACAATTGCCTTAGATTCCACATATGAATTGTATCCTCTAATTGTTCTTTGCCTTATTAAGATTCCTATAACTACTTTCTATGTTTTTACTTGCTTTCTAGTTTTAGATTTCCTTATCACACATCACTCTTTTGGAAATTGAATAAATAAATAGGATTGGTTTTCATTAATTGAGACTTGTTCATAGTTGGTTAAGACTATTAAACCGTTACATCGTTCTTGGGAAATACGATATTGTTATAAATTTAAAATCGTTTATGCTTCCATTGTTTCTATTTACAGTTGATAGGTACTCTATTATACAGTAGAATAATGAGAGATAGATTAATTGAAATTCTTTAAGACCTAAGGAAATATTCATCACGGAGATTCTGAAGACTTAGGGATTGAACAAATCGTAAAAGATGTGACATTAATATGGCAAAATTTCTCTTTCTTTTCTTCTTACATTATATGATGTGTGTTTTGAGTGAGTGATTATTATAGCATAATTCAATTCAAGTAACTCACATAAAGATGTCACAATGTCAAACACAACTAAGACAGAGTACCTATCGCATGTAGATAGTAACATGGTAGCATCAACGATTTTAAATTTGTAAATTATCGTTTTTCCCAAGAACGTTGGTTACACTTTACTAGAATCTATCGATTATGAAAATTTCTGTTTAATAAGAATTAGTCCTAAGT
Source organism: Cynanchum wilfordii (assembly GCA_025388415.1). Lineage (NCBI taxonomy): Eukaryota > Viridiplantae > Streptophyta > Magnoliopsida > Gentianales > Apocynaceae > Cynanchum > Cynanchum wilfordii. The sequence goes on along the minus strand of JAHSUH010005039.1, from coordinate 1,197 downwards.
ATCAATTCATGTAGGGTTGTTTGGAAAGATAAGATAAACCAATAAAGGAAAAAACTAATATGAATTGACAGATAGAATCTCAATTAAGCGTATAAGAATCAATTAGGATGACTAATATTTGAAGATTAACTTAAGTGGATTTAAGGCAAATATGAATTCAATTTATCTTACTACTATACCCGAGTTATCTAAAGTAATTACTTCAATACGCTCATTGTAAGTAATCTTAAATCTTTTAGGTTGGTTATTAAGTTGTCAATTTAATAACTATAACCCTAAGATCAATATGAATTACTCAAGATTATTAGGATGCCTAACTTTTGTGGTCCGAATAAGTTATTAGTCCTAATCTGGAAATTTATTAATTCTTCAAGGTTCGGTTTCCTTAACAAATTGTCAATTTAATTAACTATTTATTTTCATGCATCAACAAGATAAAAACCTAAGTCTCATGGCACAAACTCAAATAGAAATCAAATTAAAAGCACAAGACAAATTCCAGTTCATAATGAATATTTAAAAATAGTATCCTTCCCGGGAATTTAGAATAAAAACCCTAATTGTTCCTAATTGTTCATAACTTCCTACAGAAGGAGTAGAAGAAGAGAATCCTAGGAGACAAAATTCTAATTGATAAAAGGAAAAGAAATACAAGAAATAAAAGAAAAAGAGAAAGTAAGTTTGTCATTTTTGCTGTCACTAGAATAACAAGTAGCTCATTACTCCTGGTCTTTAAGAATCCCCGTAGTTCAATCCTTTGTCTTAATCTTCGGATCTTCGATAATCACACTTTTCAACTATGCTATAGAGCTCTCCCTTATAAAAATAAAAGACATACAAGAGAATTACATAAAAATCTATGTTTAACGCTAATTTCTGGTGTTATGTGAAATTCTGCTCTCCCAAAACTTGTGAATGGCGGCAATATTTTAGGAGTGAGTTCGGGGGCTTTTCGGATATTTTTTTGTTGAAAATCTTGAGAATCATGCCTGATAACGTCATTACGGTTGTTATTAATGCTATAAACGGTCGTTATTGTGCCCTAGAAGGGATAACAACCATTTTGTTTGGTGATAACGACCGTTATTGTGCCATGCTTCCAATAAAGCCATTATCTTTGATGATAACTATCGTTTTGATCTCCTGAAATTGCATTATTCCCCCTAATTTTGTTCATTCTTTCAATTTAGTACATAA
>JAHSUH010005036.1:0-41019 GCA_025388415.1 Cynanchum wilfordii | reverse complement strand
AGAAGAAATTAAAAGGAAAAGCTATACCAAAACTCATATCAAACACACGTTAAGGCTAACAAATAAAAGATAGAAAATATGAAAAACATATAACATCAATTCCTAACAAAAGTAAGTATCTAGATAATAGTCTTCATGAATTGAAGATATTATTAGAATACTAACTAAACTAGAAAGCTCTTAAAGAAAATAAAGGAATGAAGATAAAAACAACAAGATCATGCAAAACTAACTAAGAAATGTAAAACAACTAAAGAAAATGCAAAACAAGTAAATGACAAGTAATGAAACTAAGATTAAGAAGAGAAGTAAACTAAACTACTCTAGCATAATACCTAAAAATCAAGATAATATCTATTACAACTATCAAAAATCATAAAACGAAAGCATGGAAATACATCTAAGAACATGAATTAAAAATCAATGAAAAGAATCAAGTTAGAAGACTAGTTAGATCTTATACTAACCATACCTAAGAATCTAGTTAGATCAAATTAGAAGAGATTAGAACAAACTATTCCAAGTTAGCAAGTAAGAAAAACAATTAGATCTAAAAATTCTAAACTAAAGATCAAACTAAGATGTTAAACCTAAGATCTAAGTTATTCTAAAGGATAAGGATCTAAAGAATCAAAAGCTAACCTAATCTAAAACACTAAACTAACTAAGCTATCTAATCTAAATCAACTAAAGTTAACCTAAATCTAAAATATCTAAACTATATCTAACCAAAATCTCTAAGTAGAAGTTTACCTAAGGGATCTAAACTAACCAAAACACTAACTAAACCTAAAAATCATGAAACTAAATCATCTAACCTAAGATCTAAATCCAAAAATCTATAATCTAAGCAAAAGAAATTCTAAGAAAATGAATCAATATGAAAGCAAGAGAAACAAAATACAAGTAACATAAGAAAACTACTAAAGTAAGAAAAAGAAGAAATCAAAGGATCAAAATTAAACTACTCAACTAAAAATAAGAAACAAATGAAATAGAAACATCTAAACTAATTGAAATAAAATCGATCAAGCAAATATCCAAGATCTATCAAAGAGATAAAAAAAAATTCTAAGAATTAGACATGAAAAGTAAAAGTTACTTGAGAATGATATCATAAAACAAATCATATCAAAATTAATTCGTTATAAATTTCACACCGTTGATGAAAATTTTTCCCAAAAATTACAACGAACTTAGAGGAAAAACATCACGAAAATTAATAGGATTCCCGGCAACGGCGCCAAAAATCTGATGTGTAATTTGAGTTATATATAAATAATAAAAATAATATAAATAATTGAATAAATAATACTAAAAATAATAAGAATCTTCAATTTTAAAATAGGTTTGTCACTAATAAAATAACTCAATTAGGCAGAGCACCTATCGAAATAGTTTAGTAAATAAGGTGGTATTCATATTTTAAATTTATAAAAATCGTTTTTCCCTAAGACTTCTATTAAATTCTAGTGTGGAAAATATAATCAAACTAACTATGAATATGATTTGTGATTAAGGATCATTCAACAAGTAAATCAACCAATATCAAGAATGATAAGATTGAATTCTAAATCCTAGAAAGCAAAGTAGATGAACAAAGTAAAGAATAAGGCAAGTACAAAGGTTGGGAGGAATTCTTTGTAAAATATAGGTGAGAAAAGAGGATACAAAATACCAAGTATAGGATAATCTTGGATCTAGTATCATAGCTCCACCAAAATCAAGTCTAAAGTAGAATCTCTTCCATACGGTTCGTGGCAAGAAATTCCTAGATTAAGAACACTTGAATGTTGACAAGATCAAATCTCCCATCAATCATCCCGGTTCCGGTCCATCAATAGGAAATTAATCACATCAACTTGGCACTAATCATATATCCCGGTTCCGGCCTAACAATTAGTGTTAATCCGAAACCACAATCTCACATCAAGACTTGTGCTAAAGATAAAATTCAGATCTAAAGTCATCAATGAAATTGCAATTTGAATTAATAAAACCACAATCATTCAATCCAAGAACATCACAATATCTCAAATAATTTGTAAAATAAAACCAACCAAATCTACCTATAAGAAATGTAGAAATGAGAATTCCTAAGGTTGGTTAACTAATTACAAAGAATAACAAGGAATAATAGAAGAAAAGGGGAAAGTGAAACATAGACATTAAACCTTCTTCCTCTTCAACTCCTTCTCTTGATTCTTCTTTGCTTCTTCAACTTGGATCTTCAATTTGTGTAGCTCAAATACCCTAGAATGTATTCAGTAAATTTCCTTACGGATCGAGGCAAACTCACCAAATTAACCCCAAGATACTCAATACTACAACAAGTAGAGAGTGATCTCTAAGAAAATTGGAAAATCAAAGTATAGATCTCTCTCTAAGTTCTACCAAACCTTACAATGACTTAACAATTCAGCATAATCCAATCTTAATACCAGCCAATATCTAACCTAATCCAACCCTCAAATAATGGTAAAAATCCCAATATTTATAGATAACCAAAACAGGGGTAAAATAGTAATTTTTACAAAAAAGATTCTGGACAGAGCATCATTACGGGCGTGGCCCCTTGGCATTACGGGCGTTTGAGGCAATTAAAGGCAACGGGCGTAGAACAAAAAGGGCAACGAGCGTAAAATAAAAAAAATTGCAAAATCATCAACACAGGCGTGTTTATGGCCGTGTTCACCGCTGAGCCCGTGTTGATGGGCGTGTTCGGCTTCCTGGATGAGCGTGTTCAGCGCTGAGCGCGTGTTGCTGGACTGGATTTCTATATCTTTCCGGAAATTACATTTTTAGTCCCCGAACTTTGCTCTTTTGATCAATTAGCTCCACAAACTTCCCGAAAACAGAAATATCACAATTACGTGCACAATTAACATATTTATCTCAATTTACTCTAATAATCCTCAACAATTATGCACAAATACCCTTCCAAAACATTACCAAATTTAGCGTTATCATCCGTTAAGACGAATATTTTTAAACTTAACAAATTTCTTTGAGACTTTGATGAGAATAAAGCATTGTTTATTGATAAGTCATAAATTTTCATAATTATTATATTTAATTCCCTTACATTTTGATTAGATATCGAACTAATTTGTGGAATTTATGTTTGTTTTGATGATAGTGGTGGAAAGTCAAAGATCAAGCAGAATTTGGCTAAAAGACTTATTTTTAGTCATCAATTATTTCAAAGATGTCTTTGAGAGGAAGAGTTAACAAATTTCAAAGATGTCTTTAAACTTAACAAATTTCTTTGAGACTTTGATGAGAATAAAGCATTGTTTATTGATAAGTCATAAATTTTCATAATTATTATATTTAATTCCCTTACATTTTGATTAGATATCGAACTAATTTGTGGAATTTATGTTTGTTTTGATGATAGTGGTGGAAAGTCAAAGATCAAGCAGAATTTGGCTAAAAGACTTATTTTTAGTCATCAATTATTTCAAAGATGTCTTTGAGAGGAAGAGTTAAAATTTGAACGGATGATTATCAACAATTTCCAAGATATTTGAAGATAAAATCAAATTATCTTATTTTTATTAGTTATTAGAGAGAGATAATTATCTCCTATTTTAATTAGGATTTTATTTATTTATTATTATTCCGATGAGAACTTAGTAAGAAGTTATTATTCTATTAGGATTCCGAGAAGTTAGGAAAAACTTTATAAATAGGCATACTCTACATTCTTTTCTTAACAAGTTTTCAAGATTTAGAAAGAACAAAGATGGAGACCGCGATGGCCGCCTAAGCTTCGATTCAGTCCGGGGAATGATTTCAAGACAAGTTCCGAGTTCATGATCTACACAAATCTCGGGTTTTAAGCTAATTTCCAATTTTGAATTCATTACTTTTAACAATTCAATATTTAGATCGCGTGATTGAATATTGATGAGGTTTTACTCAATTCTTTTGATGCTTTTTGATTGAATTGAGTTGGGATTTTATTATTTATGATTGAATTTAATTTTGGACAGTTTTGTGGCTTCACAAATTGCTTTGATATTATCACGGGTTTTAGGTTAAACTTGAATTTATTGATTAGGCGCTTGTCCTAGGATATACTTTGGTTGTTTAATCGAATTCTAACGGCTTCGTTAGTAGGTGATACGAATACTAATTAGGGCTTCCATTTAGTAGTCAATCAAGGAATTAGTTTTGAAATCTGGAAATTCATTAAGGAACGAGGAAGAACTTAAATTGAATCATTACCCTAGGACTGAAATATTTAAATCCGATACTTGCGTTTTCTTATTAGTTAATTGTTTTCTACAATTTCCCAATCTAAAAATCCCTCTTTTATTGTTTTATTCTCTTATTAATTGATTTCGATTAGGTTTCTTAGGGAAACGACTCGGTGAACACCCTAAACTGCTCATTGATTTAATTGAATTAATCTTGGCTGATTTGACGACAATCGTGTAATTCTAAAACCCTACCAAGATTTTGGCACCATTGCCGGGGAAGCCATAATCGTTAAATCATAATAAGAACCTGTCTTTTATTTGTTTTTAGTTGTTTGAAACTTTTTATTCACGTTTGGTTGTGTTTTCAGGTTGAAATTCAAAAATTTCGGTATAAAATTCTGATTCGCACACTGTTCTGGTCAGAAATTTTATTTCCGATTACACCGATTTTTGTTATCCAAAGGTTTTGGGTCGTGGAGAACAAAACTCACTGCCTTTAGTCGGTGAACCAACCCTATTTTTGGCCAAATTCTCTTTTTTTTTTCATGTTTTCGAATTTTCAAGTATTTTTTGTTTTATTTTTAGTAATTTTTGTTAATTTTTAGTATGTTTGCATTTGTTATTTGTATCCTTGGGTGTTATCTTACCTTTGTGCAGTTCATCAAAAACTAACCAACAAATAATGGACAGAAAACTTGATGAATTAACATATTGGGTAAGACGATTTGTATGGGAACAGATGCAAACACAATTTTCTACTACTCTTTGTGGTATATGTGTATCATATATGCATCCTACAGAGCATTGTCCTCAAAGGTATGATCCATATTCATCAACTTATGATCTTGGATGGAGGGATGACATAAACTACAGATATGAACATGCTTGGGGACAACAACCACAACAGCAGAATTCAAGAACTGAAACTAGTCTTGAAGATTTAGTTAAACAATTTGCAACAAACAGTCTTCAATTTCAACAGAGAACATATTCAAGTATACAAGAATTGCAAACACAGATTAGTCAGCTTGTTACTAGTCTTAATGAGGTGCAAAGTCAAGGTTTTGAACAGTTGTCATCTCAACCGATTCAAAACCCAAAAGGTAATGTTAGTGTTGTTACGTTGGGAAGTGAGGAAGAGTTACATGATCCAAGAAGTTCTTCCAACCATTTTCTTCAAATCATGCACCAAATCTTGAAGTAAATATGTTAGATTTGTCATCTAATGATTCTTATGATGATTCTGTGTGCATTGATTTGCTTTCCGATTTTCCCGATTTTGTTGGAATAGATGATACCATTGATTGCTCTCATTGTTCTCTTGGATCTAATAAATGTCATGCATGTTGTGAAATTGAAGATTACTTGAAATGTGTTCAGAATGAGGAATTTCCTCATTTAGATTCTATTGATTCAATTGATGCTATTGATGTTGATGATTATGTTGATCTTGTTGATTCTATGAATGATGATTGTTTTGGAGCACAAGTTAACAGTGTTACTGAGATAAAATCCACTAGGATGCTTCCATTCATTCAAGAACCACCCACATTAGAGTTTATACCTTTACCAAATAATCCTAAGTATCCTTATTTAGAAGAAGGTGAATTGCCTATTATCATTGGTAATAACCTTGAACCCGATCAAGAAAATAAGTTTCTTAAATTGTTACATAATAATAAGAATGTAATTTGGTGGACATATGTAGATATTGTTAATTTTCTAGTTTCCAATGAGATACTTGCACATTTTAGTAAACATCAAGTTAATAAGTTGAGGAAATCTAAATTTTATTTTTGGGATGATTCATACATGTGGTGTATATGTACTGATCACATAATTAAGAAATGTCTTCCCATTCATGAATTTCCTTCTGTTTTAAAATTATGTCTTATATTTGCATGTGGTGATCATTTTTGTCTTCATAGTATTTCAAGGAAAATATTATCAACTTGTGAATTCAAGAATTCACAAGGAAGGAAATTTTATGAAGGTTTTCAGGAGCAAACAGTGGAGGAGCTCCATCTTCAATCTGTCTCCTACATCCGATACCACCAGTCTGTTTCTTTTCCCTTCTCTTGTTTTATTTTATTTTACATTGAGGACAATGTTGCATTCAAGTGTGGGGGGAAGAACAATTTTTATTATGCTTTTCCGTGTTTTGTTTTGCTTTGTTTTTTTCTTTTTTTTTCCATATAAAATTTTTAAAAAAAAAGTTTTTCTTTGCGTTTTGTTTTTTGTTATTTTCTCAATTTTTTTTGAATATTTTCAAACTTTTAGCTTACCCGAGAATATATATTGATGAGTGATTATGAAGTTTGATTTACTCTGCCTATGATATTTGCTAATTATCAAAATGCTAAGATCTTGAGGGTTGATTTGGTTAAATTTGTTGACGCTTGATACTAGCTTGGTTATAGGAAATCTCTAATTATTTGCGCACATCTAGTTTTGATGAGTTGTTTGATTGATGAATCACTCTTGAAACACTTAGTTGATGGTATTAGATCATTTGGGGTTTGTGATGACTGTCGTAGTTGCTTGGAAGGATTTTGAGAAAAAATGCCACCAATATAAATTGATTTTAATAAAGAAAAGAAAAATTGATTTGACTACTCGAGAATCACTTCGATGGGAACTTAATGCCCGGTACCCTAAGATCCTTGTGATCCGGGAGCTGCCGAAGTGGAACTTGTTACATGGGTAGTTCAAATTGAAAGTAAAACAACATCCACTGCACTAAATAATAATAAGGTTAGTCTGCGAGTATTCTTGATTACTTGAGAACCGCTTCGAAGGGAACTTAATGCCCGGTACCCTAAGGTCCTTGTGATCTGGGAGCTGCCGAAGTGGAACTCACTACATGGGTAATTTAAGTTAATATGTGAAAGTAGACGAAACCACAAAAATTGATTATGAGTACTAACTAAAAGTAGCACCAAACTTGAGATTCCGAAGGGTGATTGTGATTAGTTGTTATGAATTATGATTGATTGAGTTACTATTGTATTGAGTTGTTGAGAGGGGAAGTCTGTTGATTGAATGATAAGTCAAAATTGGAACACACACTACACCTCGGAGAAATTTTATGATTGAGCAAGTATTGAATGAATATGAGTTTTTTCAAGATTGACTTCTCTTTATTTATGCATAAAGATAATTGATGAGGCAACTATGAGTACTTTCATTCTTTACATAACATGTTCTTGAAGGATAGACTTGTTGAATAGTAAACTGAATAATTTTTACGGAAATTATGTTTAGTAGTTTGCTTGAGGACAAGCATGATTTAAGTGTGGGGGAATTTGATAAGTCATAAATTTTCATAATTATTATATTTAATTCCCTTACATTTTGATTAGATATCGAACTAATTTGTGGAATTTATGTTTGTTTTGATGATAGTGGTGGAAAGTCAAAGATCAAGCAGAATTTGGCTAAAAGACTTATTTTTAGTCATCAATTATTTCAAAGATGTCTTTGAGAGGAAGAGTTAAAATTTGAACGGATGATTATCAACAATTTCCAAGATATTTGAAGATAAAATCAAATTATCTTATTTTTATTAGTTATTAGAGAGAGATAATTATCTCCTATTTTAATTAGGATTTTATTTATTTATTATTATTCCGATGAGAACTTAGTAAGAAGTTATTATTCTATTAGGATTCCGAGAAGTTAGGAAAAACTTTATAAATAGGCATACTCTACATTCTTTTCTTAACAAGTTTTCAAGATTTAGAAAGAACAAAGATGGAGACCACGATGGCCGCCTAAGCTTCGATTCAGTCCGGGGAATGATTTCAAGACAAGTTCCGAGTTCATGATCTACACAAATCCCGGGTTTTAAGCTAATTTTCAATTTTGAATTCATTACTTTTAACAATTCAATATTTAGATCGCGTGATTGAATATTGATGAGGTTTTACTCAATTCTTTTTATGCTTTTTGATTGAATTGATTTGGGATTTTATTATTTATGATTGAATTTAATTTTGGACAGTTTTGTGGCTTCACAAATTGCTTTGATATTATCACGGGTTTTAGGTTAAACTTGAATTTATTGATTAGGCGCTTGTCCTAGGATATACTTTGGTTGTTTAATCGAATTCTAACGGCTTCGTTAGTAGGTGATACGAATACTAATTAGGGCTTCCATTTAGTAGTCAATCAAGGAATTAGTTTTGAAATCTGGAAATTCATTAAGGAACGAGGAAGAACTTAAATTGAATCATTACCCTAGGACTGAAATATTTAAATCCGATACTTGCGTTTTCTTATTAGTTAATTGTTTTCTACAATTTCTCAATCTAAAAATCCCTCTTTTATTGTTTTATTCTCTTATTAATTGATTTCGATTAGGTTTCTTAGGGAAACGACTCGGTGAACACCCTAAACTGCTCATTGATTTAATTGAATTAATCTTGGCCGATTTGACGACAATCGTGTAATTCTAAAACCCTACCATTTATATTCAATTTTGTTTCATTGGGTAACATTAGAATTGCTCTCCCGGAGCCTTCAATTATTCTTGTACTACCTGAAATTGTAGTGACATATGCATCGCTCATCTTTAGTGCAATGAAATATTTTTTATTTTTAAGAATAGTATGAGTAGTTGCACTATCAGCAAGACATATATCTTCATCCATATTCTTCAAAAAATAAAAAAAAAATATTATAATTAAAGAATAAGAAGATAAATGAAAACACAAGGAATAATAATAATAATAACAGTAGCAAAATCATGTTAAATATATTGTATAAAGAAAATTTGGATAGTGTATGAACAATATCCGAACAGTGTAAATAATGTTCATGGTGAACAGTATTATATATATATATATATACACATTACACATTGTATGTGTCTAATAAATATAATACATGTTACTTTAGATTCTTTTAGTCTCTAATAAATATAATACATGTTACTTTATATTCTTTTAGTCTCTAATAAATATATTACATGTTACTTTAGATTCTTTTAAGAGCAAGTGGTATATATATATTAAGTATATATATGTTATTCATGTTATATTTTGGACTATGTGAAATTTAATAAATGAACAAAAGTACAACTCATGAAAATAACAACAATTATTCTTGAAAACTAAAGAACAATACTTGAAAACTAAATACCAAGTCCTGAAAACTAAACAACAATTATTCTTGAAATGTACACAACAATACTTGAAAAACAAATCATACTAGGCCAAACGGATTTATGTATTCTTCGTCACTCAGAATATCGGTATTTTATTGCGGATTGACAAAAAAATCTGACACATCTAAGTGTGTAGTATCGATAGGATCATTGTCAAGATCATCAAAGAAACTTGCAAAATTTGTTTCCACACCTTTTCCTTTTTCTTTCGGTGAAGCTTGATAAAGATCAATAAGGTGCTTTGCAGTACGACAAGTTCTTGACCAATGTCCTTTCATCCCGCAACGAAAACATGAAGTTTCATAATTTTTAATAATTTTTTTATGTCCACTTGTGTCTTCTTGTTTGTCCTCTTTATTATTCCATTTTTGGTGAAAAGTAGACACATATTTATTATTACGACCACGTCCACGACCACGACCACGTCCACGACCACGACCACGTCCACGGCCTCGACCGTAACCACGGCCTCGTCCTCTTCCATTATTATTCATCATAGTCACATTCACTTCAGGGAATGGAACAGAGCCAGTGGGACGAGTTTCATGATTTTTTAACAATAACTCGTTATTTTGTTCAGCCACAAGAAGGCATGAGATTAACTCGTGAGTATTTTGTAAAACCTTTTTCTCGATATTGCTGTACAGGAGCACATTCGATGCATGAAAAGTAGAGAAAGTTTTCTCTAACATATCATTTTCATTTACATATTCTCCACATAATTTTAGTTTTAGAACTTATACGGAACATAGCGGAGTTATACTCACTAACCGATTTAAAATCTTGCAAACGCAAATGCAACCATTCATAACGAGCCTTTGGAAGAATAACAGTTTTTTTGTGGTCATACCTTTCCTTTAGATTTTTCCAAAGAACAAGTGGATCTTTTATCGTTAGGTATTCGGACTTTAGTCCTTCATGAAGATGGTGACGAAGGAATACCATCGCCTTAGCGCGATTTTGCATTGATGCAATATTTCCTTCTGTTATGGTGTCTCCAAGACCCATAGCATCAAGATGAATTTCAGCATCTAGTATCCATGACAAATAGTTCTTTCCGGAAATATCAAGAGCAACAAATTCGAGTTTTGAGAGATTCTACATGATAAAGAATAACGTACCTTGATAGAAAATATCAAAAAACAATTCTCTCCCGAAGAGCAAACTCGTGTTGATAACGTGTTGTAAAATTACTATAATTATAACATAATAAGACAAGAACAAAAGAAATCAAAATAACATAAAACTTGTATATTACTTGTTGTTATATCAAAACATACAAAACTACCTTCTATTTATAGGGATAACATATATGTAACATATATACACATATATATACAAATTATGTATATATATAACTTTCCATTATTCATATGAAGATAGTGGAGGTAGTGGAAGTAGTGGAAGCTTAAAGCTATGGATATTAGAGGTTATGAAAATAGTGGAGGTAGTGAAAGTAGGGACATACAAATATTCATAAAAGTTTTTGATTAATACATCCATTAATCAATATTGAAGAATTATCCTGCTATTTCCCACTTTTCCACAGATAATATAATACAAATCATACTGGTTTATATTTCGATAGCAATGGCAGGGCTAATGTGCAGCCAGCATTTAATGTGGCAGCAGCAGCAACAGCAACAGATTCTTGCAGCCTTAGGGCATTGCGTGTGAGACCAGATCAAGAAATCAAACTTCATTTTTCATAAATAATTGCCCCAAATCCTTCATATAAACATTCATTTTAAAAGCAGAGACAAAAATATATTAATTTTTTTGATACTATAAAATTTATAATAGTTATTATCTCAACTAAATATTATACTTCGTGAATTTAAAATTTAATTTTAAAATAATTAAAGCTATTTTAACAACAAAAAGATTTGGTTTATAAGTTTTTTAAAATATATTTCTAAAATATTATTATAAATGTTATGAAAAATTAATTTTTCATAATAGTGACTAAAGTCAATGTAGTTATGAAAAAAAAAAATTGTCTCAAATAATAGTGACTAAATAGAATCTAATAGAGTTTTTCTCATTTTATTTTTAATATTAGAGATAGTATAGAGACAAACTATTTTTTGATAAAATTTATAACAAAATTACATTTACCAAAAAAAGAGAAAAACATTAAGTAAAATTACAAGTTTAAAAAAATTTTTAAAAATTAAATTAAAAAAATAAAATTTTTTTTTTATTGAGTTGAGAGTTCCAAGAAAACGCAAACGACGCAACGCTTTCAGCAGAAACGCTACAAATTCCACCCTTTGATAACGTCTTCAAATTGCCTAACTTAAAAATAAAAAAAAAAAAAAAAAAAAAAAAAACCAGTAGTCAGTCAGAAACGGACACAATACCTCATCATCATCAAACAAAGCGTTTCCCAATCTTTTCTAAACCCTAATTTCGTCCCACATTTCCTTTTTCATTTTCATTTTTTTGTTTTTTTGTTTTTCCATAACTATTTTGCACAGTACAAACTATTTTTTGTCTCAATGGTTGAAAAATATTAGAGATGAATGTTAATGAGATTTGCAGTTAATGATGGGAGTAAAATAAATCTTAAAAGAAAATCAACAGAAAATTTTAACATTCCATTCAAAATGCATCAAAACTTTCTGAAAGAAAAATATGTCATGTGGATAAAGTCAAAGTCAATATGATTTTAATATGGTCAAAGCGGAGCAAAATAGGTCGAAGCGAAGAATAATGAAAAGCTAAGTACCTAGACAAAGCATTTAGCTAGGCGACTTGTGAAATCCCCGAAGAGAAACACTGAACGTCCAAGCGAAGCAATGAAGCCAAGCAATAAGACAAAGCTCCGAGGAAGATTTCAATGCTTGCTAAGCCGACTTCGTAGTCAAAAGGAATATTCCAAGTATATTATGCCCACTGATTTCTTATTTAAATATAATAAGAAGGTAAGTGGCGGGACCTACGATTTTTGGTCAATTTTTACAAGAAATTGTGGGATTGGACGTATGAAAAGGCTATGATGATAGTCTTTTAGCTTGTGCAGAGATAAGGTAGGTAATCATTTCTAAACCTACTCTCACCCACTAATAAGAAAGTTTGCCTATAAAAAGTAAACTCTCTTATAGGGATCTTCTTTTTCCTTTCCATCTATATATACATATTTTATCCGAAGAATAAAGGGATTTTCTCTCTTTTCTTTAAGACATTTTTTCCGGTGGTGGATTTACATGCAAAGCAAAACCCATCTTTCAATTTTCTTCTTGATCAAAATATATTTTGGTTTATGAACTAGGGTTTGTTCCGATTTTCTCTAGATCTTTCGACTAATTTGATCGTCGGAGGCTTCTAACTGAGAAATACCTCATTTGGGACGTTTTTGCGGGGTTTAACCGGGAAGCATACCTCTGCGATAGCTCAACAACATCTCTTTATTCTACTGTAACTTCATCCTAGTTGTCAAATTTCTTATACATTTGTTGACTGATCAAATTTTGCATTATCACTTTCCATAATATTTCAAATTCAAAAAGACTTTTTTTAAAAAAAAAAAATTGGACAGAAGGGATAATAGAATTCAAAATACGGACATTAAGAAAATTATTAACAAAAATACTAAAAATCTTTAACTTCTAATATATATATATATTTTGGGGGAATAGACTCCTATATATATATATATATAGTTGTATAAATTTTGGAAAGGACAATCTGATTTGAATCCTTGTCGATTTTAAGAAAATCCTTTCCCTTTTTCTTTCAGCTTAAATAACAAAATACTTCTCAATTTTTTTTTTTTTAAAAAAAGAATTTGAGAAATTAATAAATAGTCAAAAACTTCGGGCAGAACGTGAAAGCTGAAAGGGCGTCCAGGCTCTAGAGACCATTCTCCAGTTGAGCCAGAGCTTCTCTTTGAGCAAAGCATCAATGGCGAAGAATGGCAAGGATTTCGGTTCCGATGCTCCTAATGCGGAAGCAACATCCTACAACACCGTCTTCGTGGATACCAGTCTTGATACGCACCTCGTCTTGACCATCTCTTCCTCCGATACCGTCTATGATTTCAAAGGTAAAGCTTTTCTCTTTTTTTTGGAAACTCAGAGATTTTCTGTCTGGTGTTTTACCTTTTTTGCATGTATTTGATACGCAGAGGTTTATGATATGGATATGTATGTGAATTTCTCATATGGTTAATAAATAATGATGAGAATTGCATGATTTTATTACGCTGGAAGTTGGGTATTGATGGAGTATTTTGGATATAGGAGTTAAAAGTTTTGGTTAGTTTAAAGTTTAAAGTTGAAATATTGGAAGGGCTATGTTCTCGGTGGTTTATTTATGTTCTATTTTTTCTTTGTCCTTGTAGCTTCGATTTATGTTCTATTTATGTTTGCAGAGAAGATGCTGCGTCTACACTCATATTTTTTCCAAAATAGATGGAGTGAAGATCCACTCTGTGAAGGTAGATTATTTATGTAATAATTATCTTTCATTATCTATATTTATCTTATACTTTTGCTGCTAATTATTTTATGAACTTCACAGGTAAAACGTCGAGGTCAGTTTTATCACCTGCCCGATGCTATGCTTGTGAGTACTGCGTTTGGAAGAACTAAAAAAGCTTGGTTTGTATTTGTTGAAGCATCATCCTGTTCAGGGGAACATGGCAAGGAACTGGTTCTTCATGGGGCTACACTTGGAAAGGATTTTAGAGTTTCACCATTGTCGTCTGCGTGCTCTGGAGATGATGATTGCAGCAGATACAACAAAGAGACTACCGATATCAGCCGTTTAGGTGAGTTACCATCTATGCTTAAGAAGCGCAAGATTGAATGCATTGAAAATGTTGGACTTACCATGAACGAGAAGAATAAGACTGAGAAGAAAATTGATCCCTCGGTTGATGCCTGTGGAAAAGTTCAAAGTGAAATAGAAACAAGGAAAATTGTGGGAGGAAATTCCACTGAGGTGGGAATTAAAATTACAGATCCTCTTTCTTCAACTGTGGCAGACTTAGCTCTGACAGGCCTTAAGAATGACAAGATAGTGAATGATCAAAGCATGCTTTCTCTTGATGAATGTCAGAAATATGATACAAGTGAAAAGGAAATGGTGCTGTCGCTTAACCATGATTCTCAAGTACAGCCATCTGAAAGTGTTAAACCATCAGATGAGATTGAAGCACAAGAGATGAGTGAAGGTGGAGCTGATGGGACTAACAAGTCAGTTCCTTTCATGGGGACCAGTAGTCCGACTGAAGCTGTAGGTTCTGTTGGGACCAAGAAGAAAGCTCTAGGTTCAACTGAGGTGGGAACTAAAATTACAGATCCCCTTTCTTCAACTGTGGCAGACTTAGCTCTGACAGGCCTTAAAATTGACAAGATAGTGAATGATCAAAGCATGCTTTCTCTTGATGAAAGTCAGAAAAATGATACAAGTGAAAAGGAAATGGTGTTGTCGCTTAACCATGATTCTCAAGTACAGCCATCTGAAAGTGTTAAACCATCAGATGAGATTGAAGCACAAGAGATGAGTGAAGGTGAAGCTGATGGGACTAACAAGTCAGTTCCTTTCATGGGGACCAGTAGTCCGACTGAAGCTGTAGGTTCTGTTGGGACCAAGAAGAAAGCTCTAGGTTCAACTGAGGTGGGAACTAAAATTACAGATCCCCTTTCTTCAACTGTGGCAGACTTAGCTCTGACAGGCCTTAAAATTGACAAGATAGTGAATGATCAAAGCATGCTTTCTCTTGATGAAAGTCAGAAAAATGATACAAGTGAAAAGGAAATGGTGTTGTCGCTTAACCATGATTCTCAAGTACAGCCATCTGAAAGTGTTAAACCATCAGATGAGATTGAAGCACAAGAGATGAGTGAAGGTGGAGCTGATGGGACTCTCAAGTCAGTTCCTTTCATGGGGACCAGTAGTCCGACTGAAGCTGTAGGTTCTGTTGGGACCAAGAAGAAAGCTCTAGGTTCAACTGAGGTGGGAGCTAAAATTACAGCTCCCCTTTCTTCAACTGTGGCAGACTTAGCTCTGAATGATCAAAGCATGCTTTCTCTTGATGAAAGTCAGAAAAATAAAAATGATACAAGAGATGATCCTCAAGTACAGCCATCTGAAAGTGTTAAACCATCAGCTCCCCCTTCTTCAACTGTGGCAGACTTATCTCTGAAAGACCTTGAGAATGACAAGATAGTGAATGATCAAAGCATGCCTTCAAAAAAAATTGTCCTGGCGCTTCCCTGTAATAGTTCTGGTACCATTAAGAGGGAAAAATTGAAAGCCAAGAAGTCTGCTGCAAAACTCCAGGATAAATCAGATATTGATGTAAAGATGAATGATGTGAATGCTGAGAGAAATCAAGCTCAGATTGACAAGCTGAAGGATAACAGTGCATTGTCATCTAAACATAAATCAGAAGGAAACAAAATCTTAGATTTAGCTATAGAAACTCTGAATGAAAAGGCATCAGGCTTTGCAGAAATGTCACTAGATCCGGGAATTGAAGATGGAAAATCTGGCCGCAGCCTTAAGAAAAAGAGGGCAAAATTGCATGCTGCAAGTGATGACAATAGTTCTCCCATGGAGCATTCTATTCCTGGTGGCAGTCAGAAGAAAAAGAGGACAAAGAAACATACCAACTCTGTATGTATGTGATGCAGCTGTTAAACATTTTGCTAGTGAAGCTCAAGAAAATCAAAAACCTCCGCCTTATGTGACGCTTTTTGGCTTCAGATCCATCCTCCTTAATTTTTTGCTCTGTTTTTTCTTTGTTTAGTTGGACGCTTACATGTACCAGGTTAAGCCCAAGTAATTGGGGCCTTTTTTGGGAACTTTGCCACTCTTGTAGTAGTGGTCCTTCGTAATCTTTTTCTTAACCAAAAAAAAATAAAAAAAATAAAAAAAGAAGAAGCTCAAGAAAATCAAACTACTTTCTCTGGTCCTGTGGAAAAGGAAAAATCAAACAAGAGAGCAAGAGAATAATACAAAGCCTAATCAGCCTTTTTTTTTTTTTTTTTTTTTTATGTACATTTTTTAGATAATATGCTCAATTTTTGCTTTTAAATTTGAAAGATGAAAGATAATTCTTCCAAACTAATTAATTGATGTACTAGTAGAAAAAAACCTCAATTGATAATATATTTTTAATTAATATATACTGAATATAGAAAATTCAAGAATAAAGAGTTTGCTTATATTAAACTAATTTAAAAAAATTAGAATATTTGTTATTGAAGATAAATATAATAAATTTTAAAAAATCAATAGTTAGAAGCAACATTAACAGCAACGTAAAAGTTAAGAAAAGAGAATTTTTAATATTTTGATTTTATTGAAAATATAATATGCTTTAAATTGCGCTATTTTCAATAAATAATAATAATAAATCTAGATAATAATTATTATTTTCTCTTATAACTCTTTATCTTCCATTTTCTTTTTATATTATTTTATAATTGTTTCATCTTCTCCATTATTTATCCTTTTCGATTTTAACTTTTTATCTTTCACTCTTTTATTTTATTTTATTATTATTATCTCATTTACATTATTTTATAATTGTTTTATTTTCACTATTTTATTCTATTGATTTGCATAATATAACTGATTTTCCATCCTTACATTAAATAGTTTCATATATTGAGAGAACCAAACATTGATTAAATTTTAAATTCATATAGTCTTATTTATATATATATACATATATATATATATATATATATTTAATTACTTTATTGTAATTAAGTTAAATTCTTAGGTTGTTTTGATATTTTTAAAATCCTTTTCAACTATTTATTTATTAATATTATAGCTTTTTTTTCAAGACGGTATGTTCAAGACACAATAAAAACAAAAAAAAAATGCTTCAAACTTTAAAAGGAAAAAAAATTATATTTTTTAACTTTAATTAACCTTTTTTTTTTCTTTTCTAAATTTTATTTTAATAAAATTAAAATATTATCTTTTAAAAAAGAGAAGAATTTTTAAAATAAATGGGATGTCAAACAAATCTATTTATTTTTCGCAAATACTATAAAAAATTTTAAAATTTAAAGATTTGTATAATTTTAGTCAAATAAGGAAAGAATAATTAAATCCTTATATTAAAATTTTGGATATTAAATCTTTCAATATCTTTAAAATAAAATAGCTCCTAATTTAAAATATAACCATCTTAAATATTAATATTACTCTTTTAAATATATTCTTTTCTTTCAAAATACATAATCAAAATATTTAAAAAATAATAAAATATACAATTTTGGGAGGCATAAATATCAATCATAATTTTCAAATTATTAATAATATAATTATTATATTCTCTATTTAGAAATCGAAGGAATATGAATATAGGGAGAATAAACCGAGATTAATTTCCTTATTTTAAGAAGATTTCTCCTTCATTCTAGCTGTCTTATTTAGCCCCTTAAGTCAGGGATTTTACATATTTATTTGCTATTATTTCTCTTACATATTTAACATAAATTTTTGAATAAGATTTCGGAGGAGTCAGCTATCAATTACCAACATTTATCCAATATATATAAAATTATAATTTTTTTTAATGGCAATCTTATAATTTTTAAAATTTTTAGATTTTATTATAATTCAAAATTTCCCTATTTAAAAACTCTATTTAAAAAAAAAAAAAATTCCCTCTTACTAACTCTATTGTATGAATAGAGCACACGAATTAAAAAAAAAAAAATTCAAAATACTGACATTAAGAAAATTATTGTCAAAAGATACTTAAAATCTTGAGTTCTAATATATATATATATACATACATACATACAGTTGTATAAATTTTGGAAAGGACAATCTGATTTGAATCCTTCTCGATTTTAAGAAAATTCTTTTCCTTTTTCTTTCAACTTAAATAACAAAATACTTTTCATTTTAATTTTTTTTTTTTTTTTTTTTTTTCGCCTAAGTAATACTTTTCAATTTTTACACATTGTCCTACTGGTGCTATAAAGATTTGTATAATTTTAGTCAAATACAGAAAGAATAATTAAATCCTTATCTTAAAATTTTGGATATTAAATCTTAAAATAAGATAACACCTAATTAAAAATACAACCATATTAAATATTAATTTTACTCTTTTAAATATATATTTTTTCTTTCAAAATTCATTATCAAAATATTTAAAAAACAATAAACTGGGCAGAAATATCAATCATAATTTTCAAATTAATAATATAATTATTATATTCTCTATGTAAAACTGAAAGAATATGAACATAGGGAGAATAAACAGAGATTAATTTTTAAATAAGAATTTTAATGAGTCAGCTATCAATTACCAACATTTATATAATATTTTGTTGATTTTTTAGATTTTATTATTTTTTCATCTTTTCATTTTATGTGTATTTTTTTTTATATAGAATTTTTAAATTTATTTGGTATTAAATATTTATTATTTTTAAGAATTTATTTTATTTTATTTCTAATATATTTATTTTTTCCTCCTATATATGTATATATGTGTATATTATCTTTCTCCTTAATAATTCATAATGCTTATCTAAATAGTTAATATTTATATTAATTGTATGTATGCATATAAATTTTTAGTAATTAAATTTATATATTAAATTAAGTGAAATAAAATTTAACATATATAATGTATAAATTTTTATTTTATATATACTTATTATATTTATATATATTGATTATAAAATATATTTATCATATATTATGAATATTATTTATAACGTATATGCATGACAATTTGAAATATAATATGATTTAATTATTCATAAAAATAAAAATTTATAAATAAAATAACAGTGTAAATTAAAAGTACAAAAAAAATTAAAAAACTTAATTAAATATATATATACCCCTTGGGTGGGTAATGTTAATCTATTTTCTTCTTATGAATTTAATTTTGTTATTTGAATTTCAAGATTTTATGAGTTGAATTTTTTTTTATATTTGTAATCTTAACATTCAATTCGTATATTTATATAATGCTTTATAATTTTTATATTAATTATAATAATAAGTAATTATTATTTTTAAATTAAATGATATATGGTGAAAGTCGTTCCCAAACTTCACATAAAGTAATAATAGATATCAATGTCAATCTTCTTCCTTCCAATACTTCATCTGAAAAAAAACAACACATTCTACCCACCCCAAAAAAAAAAAAACAACCAAAAAAAAAAAAAAAACCATCTAACCATTAAAAAAAGCAGAACATTCTAACAGCAAAGCAGTAAACATTCTAAAAAAAAAAGCAACCAACAGTTTAACTTAAAACATAAGATAAAACTAACAAAAGACTTCCGCAATAATCAACACCACCAACTCTCACTCTGAATTCAATGCTTCAAAAACAATGCTTGCGTACTCAAGTTTAAATCTCAAATTCTCCATATGCACTGTAATCTCTTTCGGTCTAAGTTTCTTCTTCTTCTCTTCCATCTCTTCCCTCTTCTCCCCCTTCATCAATTTCCAACCTTCCTTCGCAATCCAACTGTTGAAACATTCCTCTTCAACACAACCACAACCAGTATGGGTGTTTTTTATCACTTCTTCCCTCTTCACACCACATAAACTCAATTCATTACGACCCCAAACTTTTTCAGACAGTTTATAGACTTTTTGTTCATGAACCTTCAAAAAAACTTTATTCTTGCCTTTAGTATCTTTAAAAGAGTTGTTTTCATAATTCTTCTTAAGTTTTCTCACCTTATCCTGCAACTGTGTCTTACTAACATCTATATTAATTGACTTTTTAATAAATTCATAAAAATCATTTAAATCGGTAATAGTGTCTACTTTCTTTTTTCCACGATAATCTATTATTCCTTGTAAGATCGCAATCTCATCATCCTCGCTCCACAACCTTGTGGAATGGCTTCAACCTTTTATCCTCTGAACCCTCTACTTCTACTTTTGATTTCTTCTTTGAATCCGCCCCTTTATCCTCTGAAGCCTCTACTTCTTTTTTTTTGATTTCTTCTTTAGCCTCTTTGATTCACTGGCCATTTCGGAGGAACGTTTACCAGAGATAGAAGGAGTTCCGAAAACGTTGGACTTAGAATTTTTAGAGTTCGGATTTCTCGGTGTATCATCCATGGGCAGCTTGATCGGCGATTCGGAGTTAGACTTTGAATCAGATTCGTCGTCATCCGAAGCAGAATCTGCCGGGACTTTAGATGGCTGGGTTCAAATTTCTTGGAAACAAGTGCTGGTGTTGACTTATTGTTGACTTGAGGTTGAGTTGGTTCCGGTTGGATTCGGATTCGGATTCTGAACCTTCAAGAGGTTTGTTCTTCTTCTTCTTCAAATTCTTCAAGTGAAGAATCGTGTAGTTTGACCATTATAGCAGGAAAGAAACGAAAGAGAAGAGAATTCCGAGTTATGATTTTTGAGAAGAAAAGATGTGAAGTTTTTATTGATCTTTGTTTATAATATATATAGCACCAGTAGTTGAAAGAAAAAGGAAAAGGATTTTCTTAAAATCGAGAAGGATTCAAATCAGATTGTCCTTTCCAAAATTTATACAAGTGTATGTATGTATGTATGTATATATATATATATTAGGAGTCTATTCCCAAAAAAAGAATATATATATATATATATATATATATATATATATATATATATATATATATCTTAGAAGTCAATATTTAAGTATCTTCAATAATTTTCTTAATGTCATTATTTTGAATTCTATTTATTTTTTTTTAAAAGAGTAATATTAATATTTAAGATGATTGTATTGTAAATTAGGAGCTATTTTATTTTAAAGATATTGAAAGATTTAATATCCAAAATTTTAAGATAAGGATTTAATTACTAATATTATACAAATCTTTAGATTTTAAAAAATTTTGATAGTATTTGTGAAAAATAAATAGATTTGTTTGACATCACTAGTTATTTTAAAGATATCAATAGATTCAATATCTTTAAGGATATATATATATATATATATATATATATATATATATATATATATATATATATATATATATATATATATATATATATACTAGTGAAATTTTCGACCCTAAATGCATAGTGAATATATATATATAAAAGTTTTGATGCATTTTGAATGGAAGGTTAAAATTTTCTGTTGATTTTCTTTTAAGATTTATTTTACTCTCATCATTAACTGCAAAAACCTATAATTTAGGAAGATTAATATTCATCTCTAATATTTTTCAACCATAAAAACAAAAAATAGTTTGTCTTTATACTATCTCTAATATTAAAAATAAAAATAAAATGAGAAAAACTCTATTAGATTCCATTTAGTCACTATTATGAAAAATTAATTTTTCATAACATTTATAATAATATTTTAGAAATATATTTTAAAAAACTTAATCAAGTCTTTTTGTCGTTAAAATAGCTTTAATTATTTTAAAATTAAATTTTAAATTCACGAAGTATAATATTTAGTTATTATAAATTTTATAGTATCAAAAAAAATTAATATATTTTTGTCTCTGCTTTTAAAATGAATGTTTATATCAAGAATTTGGGGCAATTATTTATGAAAAAGGAAATTTGATTTTTTTTTTTTTTTTACGGGAACCCGCGCGGTTCTTGGGGCGGCTCTGGGTAAACCCCGGGCATAGCGTAGTAGCCTCGCAAACCACGTCGGCGGGTAAACCTATTACTTTAGGGAAAACCTCGTGTAACATGTCGTGGTCGTCGAGAAAGGCGTTGACAAGATTAGAACCCGAACCCTAGCCCTGCCGGGCAACCTACCACACCACTCGCTCGCACCCCTTGCAGGCAGAAAGTTTGATTTCTTGATCTGGTCTCACACGCAATGCCCTAAGATTCAAAGGCTTCTTTTTTTTTTTGTAAGTACATCATCATATATATATATATATATATATTATATAGAAAAGAAAAATTTCAGATAATTTAATATATAAAAATAATGTCTGGCTCCATCCTGTCTAGACGCCTTTAAGAGATGAAAGGGGGAGACGAGAGAGAGACCTACTACATTGTACTCTACTCATCTGAAAAGATTAACATTGTACTCTACATTGTATCCAGCTTTT
The DNA here is from genome assembly GCA_025388415.1 of Cynanchum wilfordii. Classification (NCBI taxonomy): domain Eukaryota; kingdom Viridiplantae; phylum Streptophyta; class Magnoliopsida; order Gentianales; family Apocynaceae; genus Cynanchum; species Cynanchum wilfordii. The sequence goes on along the minus strand of JAHSUH010005036.1, from coordinate 18,610 downwards.
GTTTCTTCTTACCTGTTCCTCAGCATGCTTGGACTATTATGGTGGTAGTGGACAGATTCACCCTTTTTCTGCTAGAGAAGTTGCTGCACTTTTTCTGAAGAATGTATATAAATAACAGTAGTTTTTGGCAGACTCTTTTCAGCTCCTTGGGAATCCCTTTTTAAGCTAGATGTTTCTTTTTCTTAATTTAAATAAATTCTTGCACACAGCAGCAGCTTCGTAGTTCAAACACAATTTTTTTTTTTTTTTTTTTTGGACGATATATTAATAAAAGAGAAGAAACGTACAAGAACGAAAACAGAAGGCACAATAAAAGAAAGCAAGAAAAAAGACTAAGATGGATCCACACAAGATTCCAGACCCGGTACCTGGGATGGATCCACCGACCCACAAAAATTAGAGTGGAAAGCCCACTTAGCGAGAAAATGCGCACAAGAATTACAGCTACGGAATAAATTTCAAAAACCAAAAAAAATTGGGGGCTAGAATTCTCGGTCCTTCTTCAATTCTCCGTTTTGCTCTCCAATCTTCAAATTGGGGGAGTCCTTGAAGTGCTAAGATCACGTTTTGAGCATCTCCCTCCAGTGTAACTCTCTCCTTGGATAGCTGCTTCAGCCTCGGCGCAGAAGGGATTGTCTGAGCTGAAGTGGTTGACCCAAACCCCCCAACAATCGACCATCTGAATTCCACATGGAAACCTCAACTGGGGTAGTAGTTCAAACACAATTACACAAAAGAAAAAGAAGAATATTTGATGGTTTAATAAAGACAGAGAGAGAAATAGTATTATGAGTTTCCATTTTTACCCTTTATTTTTCTCAAATAACTTTAATTAAATTATGAGTATTAATATAAGGGATGAAATAGAGTTTTATATATTTGTATACGTATTGTCTTTGTTGCATGCATGCATGCCAGGCTTTATGCTTATGTTTTATTTTCTGATCTCTTTTACTTGAGAGAATGATAGTTGCCTTTTTTTATGCTCACAACTTGGTTTAATATATATATATACATATTATTATATCATATATATATATATATATATATATATAATGATATACACATAACATGCAGGTAATGATTTTTCAACCAAAGCAAAAAGGTAATGATTTCGCACACTATCCGAAGGTCACGCGCCCTTCTTTATGCCAGTTTTTTTTTCCTCTCTTGTAAGTACAAAAAAGTAGTAGTAATTCAGTACATCCTATCTCTTTTTAAAATAAAAGAAAAAGTTGATGTACTTTTAAACTCTTTTGATAACAATTAAACAACAGTAAAATAAAATTTAAAATAAAAAGTTGAATTTGTCAACAATTTATCTCTTTGGATGTCATAAGGTCACTTTCAGTCAAAATCATTGTTAAAATAATTTTTTTTTATATAGAAAAGGAAGAAATACGATTTAGTTGAGCGAGGAGCCAAACCCCGCGCCTTCAATTACAGCAGCCGCATCAGAACATTTATTATTATTATTTTATTTTATTTTATTTTGATAGCATTCGGATTTTTACCTAATTAATTTAATATTGAGATCCGATAACAGTGTTATTATTGAGCCGCATCAGAACATTTATTATTTACAAGAGGTAAAAGAGACATTAAGAACATTTAGGGTTAGGGTTTAGGAGAGCTAGAGAGAGGAAGAGTACAAGAATACGTCAAAACAGCGTAAGAATAAAAATCATTTCAATTGCTATACCTGCTACCACGAAAGGTGAAGACTTTTTATTTACTTGTTTACATAAAGTGTATGTACATTTATATATATACATAATATATAGGATATATATATATCGGTACGTGTGGAAGGAGAATAGGAATAGAAGTAGGGGAAGCTAATATCTATATAGGCCATTTACCCCTCCAAAAAAAAAATAATAAATAAAATATACATATATAGGTCTCATTTCAAGCAATTAGGAAAAAAGGTCTTTATATATGGGTTTATTCCCAAAATATGTCAAATTTTGGGATTCTTCTCAAAATATTGTTACTTTTTTACCATATTTTCAAAATAGAGTAACTTTACTTTGTCAAAGTGGAGTCTCATTTTTTTTCAATAAAATATTTAAATTCTATTTTTTCTCATTTTTTTCTTTTTAAATTTATTTATAAATTTTAATTTTCTAATTTTCTAATAATAGTAATTCATAAACATTTTTTTTTATATAATTTTCATAATATAGATTATATTTATTATTAATTATTATACTCATATTATATTTAACAAAGTGATGTAAAAATCAATTGAAATTATAATATATTATAATATCTAAATAATATTTTATGTATTTATGTAAAGTAAACTTGTGTTTTTATATTCAAGTAATTTTAATTTAAGATTTGTTTATCTATTCTTGAATTAAGTAATTTAATAAATTTATATTATATATTGATATAAAAAATCTTTTATTCAAATAAAAAAAAATTATATATTTGATGTATTTTTATTTTTAAAAAATATCCAATATGACATGAAATGACAAATCAATAATAATTAAAAAAAAAACTTCAACATGTGAGTAACATAAGATTCTTACTTTTTTAGTTTTTGTAATTTTAATTTAAGACTTATATTTATGTTTTTGAAATAAGTAATTTAATATTTTTCCCCCTTCATAAACAGTTTTTTTTTTTGGATAAGCAAATAAATAGTTACATATAGTCTTAAATTTTAAATTCATATAGTCTCATTTACATATATATATATATATATATATATATATATATATATATATATATATTTATATATGAAGAAGATGTAGCTAGTTTGGTAAGCGCTCTCATTTATAACATAAAGGTCATGAATTTAATTAAGTTAAACTCTTAGGTTGTTTTGATATTTTTAAAATCCTTTTAAATTTTTTTTTTTGTTTTGTCAAGACTGTATAGATTAATCCTTTTCAAGACACAATAAAGACCAAAAAAAAAGAAAATGCTTCAAATTTTAAAAGAAAAAAATTATAGTTTTTAACTTTAATTAACCTTTTTTTTTTTTTATAAATTTTATTTTTTATAACAGAATAATTGGTGAGTTTGATTCTAAACAAATTTACTTTTGGCAACCTTAGTCCCAAAATATTTTTTTAAATAAAGTCCCTTTTGACAAAATCCGTTAAGAACCTTAAAAAGTTAACGATTTTTATGGTTTAACTAATTTAAAAAGGGGGTAAAAATGTCAATACATAAGAAGAAATAAAAAAAAAAAAGAAGAGAAAATTAATTTAAAAAAAAAGACTCGGACGCTCAAATATCTTACAAAAACTCGGACGTCTTCGTTCAATTCTCTCGAAGAAGACTCTTCATTAAGTTCTTCCAAAGCTTTATCTAAATCTTTTCGACTTTAATTTTCTTCACCCTCATGTAAGAGAGAAACAAAACATGTGTCCATACGCAAGAAAGTTCGAGGAAAGTAGAGGTTGGAAATCTTCATCAAAATTGCCACGTTCTTCCTTTTTTTTTTTTTTAGTTATCGTCATCCGCAATCTCCTACTGTCTCCTCGTCTACATCTCCGACACAACACCTAATTTTGATTTCTTTGGTCAATTTAATTTGATTAGGTTTTCAATCGTATCATCATCAATTGATGTCCGCTGCGTGCCTGCGAAAAGAATTAATGACAGGTGATTTTAGGTTGGTAATTTTATCAAACAGTGGTGTGCAAGAGAGACAATGAACAGTGATTGACAAACTTTGTTATGGAATAAAAATAATGTTATTTTGTTTTTGGGAGAGCAATTAGAAATCGTATTAGATTATTTCCATGGAGTCAAAAAGTCAAGTATAATAATATATATATACACATAAATCATCATTAATAACTATATATCTCTTCCAAATCGCAAAGAGGGAGGAAGGAGAATAACAGGAGAAAACTAATAATCATGCTTGAAAATCGGCGTTGAAAATATTAGCTCTTTTTTTTTTTTTTTTTCTTTCTTCTTAAGTGTAATAGTATTTTTACCTTTTTAAAATTAGTTAAACAATATAAACGGTTAACTTTTTTTAGGTTTTTTAATAGATTCTGTCAAAAGGACCTTATTTTTCTCTAATAAAAAAGTTTGGGACTTTAAAAGTTAAAAAAAAATATTTTGGGATTGAGGTTGCCAAAAGTAAATTTGTTTGGGACTAAACTCACAAATTATTCTTTATAACAATTAAAATATTATCTTTTAAAAATGAGAAAAAATTTCAAAATTTTCCCTTCATGAGATTTGCAGTTAATGATGGGAGTAAAATAAATCTTGAAAGAAAATCAATAGAAAATTTTAACCTTCCATTCAAAATACATCAAAACTTTCCTTAAATGATTTAATTATTCTTTCCTTATTTGATTAAAATTATATAAATCTTTAAATTTTAAAAAATTTTGATAGTATTTGTGAAAAATAAATTTGAAGGTAAACTTTCTAAACATAGATTTGTTTGACATCACTATTTATTTTAAAGATATCGATAGATTCAATATTTTTGACATTTTACCTAAAAAAATTAATGTTATTCATTCATTCATTTTTTCGGGCATATATATATATATATATATATATATATATATATTTTGAGAAAGGCATATATATATATATATATATACTAGTGAAACTTTCCACCCTAAATGCCTAGTGAATATATATACATATATTTTTCTTTTTGAATTTGAAATTTTATGGAAAGTTTTGATGCATTTTGAATGGAAGGTTAAAATTTTTTGTTGATTTTCTTTTAAGATTTATTTTACTCCCATCATTAACTGCAAATCTCACGAAGGGGAAAATTTGAAAATTCTTCTCATTTTTAAAAGATAATATTTTAATTTTATTAAAATAAAATTTAGAAAAGAAAAAAAAGGTCAATTAAAGTTAAAAACTATAAAGTTTTTTTTTTTTTTATTGTATCTTGAACATATGACTTCTATTTACTAATTAATCTATACCGTCTTGGAAAATATCAAAACAACCTAAGAGTTTAACTTAATTACAATAAAGTAATTAAAAATATATATAATTGATAGCTGACTCCTCGGAATTCTTATTCAAAAATTAATCTTTGTTTATTCTCCCTATGTTCATATTCCTTCGGTTTCTACATCGAGAATATAATAATTATATTATTAATAATTTGAAAATTATGATTGATATTTCTGCCTCCCAAAATTGTATATTTTATTGTTTTTTAAATATTTTGATAATGAATTTTGAAAGAAAAAAATATATATTTAAAAGAGTAAAATTAATATTTAATATGATTGTATTTTTAATTAGATGCTATATTCTTTTAAAGATATTGAAAGATTTAATATCCAAAATTTTAAGATAAGGATTTAATTATTCTTTCCTTATTTGACTAAAATTATACAAATCTTTAAATTTTAAAATTTTTTGATAGTATTTGTGAAAAATAAATTTGAAGGTAAACTTTTTAAACATAGATTTGTTTGACATCACTATTTATTTTAAAGATATTGATATTGATAGATTCAATATTTTTGACAATTTATCTAAAAATTAATGTTTTTCATTCATTCATCCTTTAAGGACAATAATTTTTTTTGAGAATAATTAATAAAAATTCTGCTTTTTGCTTTTTTTTTTCTAGGGTAAATTATCCCGGTAACACCTCAACTAAAAAAATCGCATAATTTGCACCTCTGTCCAAACTCAAAATCCGTCTATTTTTCAGGGGTATTTCAGTCTTTTCCTATTTCTTTTTTTTTTAATTTAGCTGGCAGGATTCGAACCCACACCCTTCAATTTCAAATTTTTTTTATTCATAAAAAATATTCAGTGGCAGGATTCGAACCCGCACCGCACAATAAAAATTGACGTGTTTTACACGCTGCGTTATTTGTATTATTTCTAACATGAATTTTATTTATTATCTTTAATGAGATTTTTGTTTTATAAAAAATAATTATTTTTGCTATTGGTAAAATTCAAACCCACGCATTTAAACACACTTTGCCACTGCACAAATATTGTAAATTATATAATTTTTTACAAGAGTTTTATTTATTATCTTTAAAAATATTTTTTATTAAGCTTTTCCACTGTACCAATGTTTTAGACTGTATTATTTTTTACATGAGTTTTATCTATTAACTTTAAGGTAATTTTTATTTTATAAAAAAAAATTATTTTTTGTTGTTAGCAGGATTCTAACCCAACACGTCTTTGAAACTAAACACGTTTTTTCTACAATACCAATGTTTTAAATTCTATTATTTTTACAATAGTGTTATTTATATATTTAAAAAGATTTTCTTTAATAAATAAAACTCTTGTAAAAAAATAACAATCTAGGTCATTAGGTGCGGTGGAAAAGCGCGTCATTTGAGAGCATGCGGTTTGGGGTTCGGGATATAAAATATATAATTTTTATATATAAAATAAATATTTTTAAAGATAATAAATAAAACTCCTGTCGTGATGTCGGATTTGGATTTTACCAATAACAAAAATAATTATTTTTTATAAAACAAAAAATCTCCTTAAAGATAATAAATAAAATTCTGTAGAAATAATACAAATAATGTCTATGGTGCAGCTATAAAACACGTCAATTTTTGTTGTGTGGGGTGCGGGTTCGAATCCCGCCACCTGAATTAAAAAAAATTCAAATATGAAAAGACTGAAATACTCATGGAAAATAGACGGAAAGTTGAGGTATTACCGGGATAATTTACCCTTTTTTTTAAAATAAAAATTTTGGTGAAGAATAGTAATCAATAATTGTTAATTACAATTATACCCTTAAGATTTGATATTTTTGCAATTTAAAAAAATGGAAAATTATAGTTTATACTGTTTAAATATTTTAAAAAGTTATTAATTATACTTTCCAAAATATTATTAGTGAGAAGTTGTTGGAAATGTATAATTTCAAAAATCGTGAAATCTTTTTAATGATCATTTATTTTAATAATGTGTTAATTTTACACACTTTATTTATATCTCATGCATTTGAAAACGTAAAAAGTTTTGGACTCCTATTTAATAATGACTCAGTAACCTTATTTAAAAAGTTTTAAACCCTTATTTAATAATAACTCATTAATCTTCCATACGATCCATGTAAAGAAACTTTGTTCACTATGCATTTTTATTTGTATATTGTAAAATTTAAATTATTAAGTTTAAAAAACATATTATATATATATATAACACTAACCGTTTTTTAAAATAATACAATTATTCATTAGAAATATTTGAAATCTATTCATTCTATTGAAAATGTGTCAAAAATAGATGACGCATAATTTTCTATGTTATTCTATCTAAAATATTGTTTAAGATACATAAAAAAAAAAATACTAATGTCATTATCTTCGATTAATTCAATATTCATAAGACAATATTTTAAATGATGTTCTAAAATATTTTAAATCAAAAAAAAAAAGAGTAAATTTTTTTTTTTAAGATATAAATTATTTTAGACATCTTATTTTAGATGAATATTTAAATTTTATTTGTAAAATGGGGATGACAATTATTCTAAAGAAAAAAATTATATATATTTAGCATTGAAAATATTTAAACTCCATTAATTGAGTATTGAGTCTACTGCCGTTTCATTTATTGAATTACTAAAAGTACAAAAAAAAAGCCTTTGTTCAAGGAAAAAAAAGACAGTTAAATAATTGTTTTTAAAAAATAATATAATTTTTTTTATGATTGTCATATTGTTTAAATAATACAATTTTTTTTTTATAATATGACAAATATAAATTCTTGTTAATTTGACAATTAAAATAAATAATTTGATAAGTAACTTCAGTTAGTAGAATTCTCTCATTTATAAAAATTAGTTAGAAATTAGCTGTCTTTTAAAAAAATATATATTTTTCATATTTTCATTTTCATGTTTTTTTTTTGTCAATTTAGTCATCTTTTATTTTTTTTACCCAGTGTGATAAAATTTAGATAAATTATTTTAGTAACACTTCAACTATCTCGAATTCAAATTTAACAACTAAATTTATTTTCATATATAAATTACACTAAAAGGTCCTACAAATTGTTTTTTCGTCTATTTTACACTTCCTTTTTTTTTTAAAAAAAATAAATTATTTTAACAATGGTTTTGACTGAAAGTGACCTTATGCCATCCAAAAGAGATTAATTGTTGACAAATTGAACTTTTTATTTTAAATTATTATCCAAAAGAGATAAAAATACATCAACTTTTTCTTTTATTTTAAAAAGAGAGATAGGGTGTACTAAATTACTGCTACTTTTTTTGTACTTACAAAAAAAAACTGGCGTTTTATAGGGAAAGGAGGGCCCATGACCTTCGGATAGTGTGCGAAATCATTTGAACGTCTAGATATATATATATATATATATATGTATGTGAGAGGGGGAGTGTACTATGGTTGCCTAAAGAACAAGAAAACGGGGAAGAAGACGGGTCCGTGCGTTTATCAGAAATTGCCCCAAAGCTGTCAAAGGCCAGGGAGACAGTTGCTGACAACTTCGATTTCCTCTTCATTTTTTATTTTTTTTTCCCCTTTAAGCACATTAATTTTTATTAATATTTTTTTATACCATATAATTAATATTTTAAAACTTATAGTTATTATTTATTTTTATTTTTAAAAGTAAAGTTAAAAAGATATATTAAACTTTTTTAATTAAAAGAAATAAATTTTTAAATAAAATTTTACTTGTTTATATATATGTATATATATTTACTTGTTTATATATTATGTATATATATATAAATGTATTATATATATCGGTACGTGGGGAAGGAGAATAGGTAGATTAGGTTGGTTTTATTTTACAAATTACTTGAGATATTGTGATATTCTTGGATTAAATGATTGTGGTTTTATTAATTCGAATTACAATTTCATTGATGACTTTAGATCTGAATTTTATCTTTAGTACAAACTTTGATTTGAGATTGTGGTTTTGGGATTAACACTAATAGTTAAGCCGGAACCAGGATATACGATTAGTGCCAAGTTGATGTGATTAGTTTCCTATTGATGGACCGGAACCAGGATGATTGATAGGAGATTTGATCTTGTCAACATTCAAGTGTTCTTAATTTAAGAATTTCTTGCCACGATCGGTATGAAAGAAATTCTACTTTAGACTTGAATTTGGTGGAGCTATGATACTAGATCCAAGATTATCCTATTCTTGGTATTTTGTATCCTCTTATCTCACCTATATTTTACTAAGAATTCCTCCCAACCTTTTTACTTGCTTTATTCCTTACATTGTTCTTTACTTTGCTTTCTAGGATATTGATGTGTTATTTGAGTTATATATGATATTAATATAAATAATCGAATAAATAATACTAAAAAATAATAAGAATCTACAAAATTAAAATAGGTTTGTCACTTAATAAAATAACTCAATTAGGCAGAGCACCTATCGAAATAGTTTAGTAAATAAGGTGATATTCGGATTTTAAATTTATAAAAATAGTTTTTCCCTAAGACTTCTATTAAATTCTAGTGTGGAAAATATAATTGAACTAATTATGAATATGATTTGTGAATAAGGATCATTCAACAAGTAAACCAACCAATATCAAGAATGATAAGATTGATTTCTAAATCTAGAAAGCAAATTAAAGAACAAGTAAAGTAAAATCATGGATGAGATAATATTGAATATGTGAAGAACTCACTAAACACATTAGAGAGAGTGGAGGATACACTTCACAACAAAATCAAGTATCATGATTCAACTATTACAATTTCACCAAATCCGATTCTAAAGATGAACTTCCTCATTACGTGTCGTTGAAAGAAATTCATACGTGAAGAACAACTCGAATATATTAGTAAGATCAAATCCCTACTAATCATCCAAGGTCCGGTACATCAATAGGAAGACAATCCAACTAATCTAGCACTAATCGTATATCCAAGGTCCGGCTTAACAATTAGTGTTAACCCGAACCACAAGATCGAATTAGAGCTCAACTCAAGATAAACAATCAAATCAAAGCCATAATTGAAATTGCAATTCAAGTTAATGAAATCATAACAATCAACTCACAATAGATCAATCTCATAGTGAAAGTATAACATGAAACCAACCACTTCTACCCTAAAGAAATGTAGGAGAAGAGAGTTCCTATTGGGTTGGTAAACTAGATTACAAGAATTATCAACAAAAATACTTGAAGAAGGTAAGAAAATAATTCTAAAACCAGTTATCAATTGAATCCGGAAAGATATCTACACCTCAACTTTCTTCTTGAATCCTCTTCTTGCTCCTTGAAGCTTGAATGATTGAAGTAGCTCAAAATCCTCTTGATCAAGTCACAAAACTCTACCTCATAGACCAAGAAGAGATTTCATAACCTAACTAGAAACATTTATTCACTAAAACAATCTAGGGAATTATCTAATCAAAAGTATTCAATCAAAGTAATAGAAAATTCCCCAAATTCTATACCAAAATATATGAAATTGAAGAAGAACCCAATATGAAATTCAATATCTCAAAACAATGTGAGAAACTAATCCACAAGCCAATCTAATTAATGCTAAAAATTCTAGTATTTATAGATCAACTAAACCAAGGGTAAAATCGTCATTTTACATAAAAAATATTCCGGCCGGAGCATCCTTACGGGCGTAGCCCTCTATTCTCTACGGTCGTTTAGATGCAGTTACGCCTTACGGGAGTTTGATCCGCAGTGCCACGGGCGTAAGGAAGACGGTTAATTCATACGGGCGTAATGCACACGGGCGACAGCGCTTTAATCCGCTACGGGCGTTATGCACAAAAGGGCAACGGGCGTATGAAATCGTCCACGAGCGTAGCGCATTTCCAGAATGTTGCACTTTTGCCTCTGAATTTATCTTTTTTCACCAATTTGCCCCGAAGTTACCCGAAACAGAATATTTGCAATTAAACCCAAAATCAATCAATTTATCTCAATTTAATACAATTATAATCACAAATCATGCACAATTTATATCTCAAATCATGATCATATTTGATGTTATCAAATACCCCACAACTTAAACTTTGCTTGTCCTCAAGCAAATCAAATAGAAGAAGTTTAAGAAGAAACAAACTAACATCAAATAGCTCAAAAAGCAAATTCAATTTATTTAAGATGTGCATGAATTTTCTCAAAAAATTTCAACATAGACTAGTTTACTTTTCAAAGATCTCATCAACAAAGTGCTAAAGGAAGATTCACTTTTATGCCTCATCAAATGTTTTATGTCTAAGTCAAGAAAACTCAATTTGAACAAAACATTTTCAACTTAAATACGAAAAACGATCATAAAATCATTCTGAGTGAAGTGTGTGCTCTATCTCAATTGATGATCCAAATGACAAACTTTCTTTCAAAGCAACTATTCAAATAGTGGTTTGGTCGATCAAAAACTTCAACAACGAGAAATAATCACAATCAAATCTCAAGAAACAAGCCACTTATTCAAAAATAGAATTTTATTCACTTGGTTTATTTTATTTTTTTTTTTTTTTTTTTTTTTTAAGGTTTTAATTATTTGCTTAACAATATCAACTTTAACTACCCTTGCAGCGAGTTCCACTCCAATGACTCCCGGATCCCGAGGACCTTAGGGCACGCAGGCATTCAATTCCCATAAGAAGTGGTGCTCAAGTAGCAAAGGATACATGCAAAACAACCTTTTATTTAACAATTTATTCAACGAAAATTAAAAGTGTGGCAAGTCTCTCAAAGACTTTTCAAGTGAAAATTCAAGTCATTTCCATTCCCAAAAGACTTAATACTATTAAAATAAGTTGTCCAAAAGTAGTCCACTAATCGGAACAAACAACCAAAAATAGCTATGTCAAAAGAAATTTTCAGGATTTTTCCTATAATCATGCTCGTACCAAGTATCAACGAGATGAAACAAATCAAATCTCGAGACTTTTAACAATCAACACATAGTTTATATCATTGGCTAAGCAAATCAAATTCCCACAAAAAGTTCACAAAACAATCTTTTCAAGTAAACTAATTATTTTGAAAAATTTGAGATAAAACGAGATAACATCGGTGTGTGCACCTACCCCACAACTTGAAAATTACACTGTCCTCGGTGTAAAAGCTAATACCCCACAACTTATTTTGAAAAAAATAAGAAAGCGAGAAACAACTATGAAAAGAAAATAAAAGGAAATAGGAATAAAATGCGGAAAAGAAAAACACAAATAAAAACGTAAAAACAACGACAGTAAAATAAACTCCCTGATTAAGATCAAAGTTCGTTATCGTTTTTGTTGAAAGGTTCCGTGTAAGGTTTTAATCGTTGGCCGTTGATTTTGAATTTTGATCCATCCTCTCGGAGTACCTCGCAAACCCCATATGGAAAAACCTGAGAAATGACAAACGGACCAGTCCAATAGCTTTTTAATTTTCTTGGAGACATTTTTAAACGAGAATTAAAGATTAAAACTTTATCACCACTGGAAAATTCTTTTGGACCCCGAAAACGCCTATCATGCCATAATTTGGTTTTCATCTTGAAATTTAAAGAATTTTCGTAAGCCTGAAATCTCCATTCCTCGAGTTCGTGAAGTTGCAATATTCTCTCTTTTGTGGAAAGTTCGTCGTCCAAGTTGCACTTTTGAAGAGCCCAAAAAGCCTTATGTTCGATTTCAACGGGTAAGTGACAAGTTTTACCGTAGAGGAGACGATATGGAGAGAATCCCGTGGAAGTACGAAATGCAGTCCGGAAAGCCCACAAAGCATCATCTAACTTTGAGGACCAGTCTTTCCTGTTAATTCCCACGGTTTTTTCCAAGATTCTCTTGATTCCTCGATTTGTTACCTCCACTTGTCCACTTGTTTGAGGATGATAAGATGTGGATAATCGATGTTGGACTCCATATCTCTTGAGGATTTTCTCGAGTTGAGAATTACAAAAGTGGGTTTCTCTATCGCTGATTAAAGCTTTCGGACATCCGAACCTTACAAATAAACGTTGAAGAAACTTGCATACAACTTTAGCATTGTTAGTAGCACAGGCCTGGGCCTCCGGCCATTTAGAGAAATATTCAACGGCTACTAAAATATATTTATTTCCAAAAGAAGAGGGAAAAGCAGGGGAAAGTGAAATTCCAGTTCTGGAAATTTTGCAAAACAGAGGAAAATACAGAGATATACAATAATTAGCTACTGGAATTTTGAATAAAACAAAGGAATTAACCTTTATAGCTACTGGATTTCTCTGCAAAACAGAGGAAAATGCATGCTGGAATTTTTAGAATGACCAAAACAGACTGCCAATTGCAAATTTTTGTACACATTACAACAAAAACAGTGAAGGAGACTCACTGAAATTTGACAAAAACAGAACAAAACATGTAACAACTACTGGATTAAATATTCAGCAGCAGTGCAAACAGCATGTTACTGGACTGCCCAAAAATAATTTTACTGAAAATGCAGTGTACAAAAGTATACAAAAACATCTAGCTACTGGAAAATAGAACAAACAGGTTCATGCATTTGAATTTCTAATTTGATCATGCAAAGTGTATATATGATAGAAGTGAAACATATACATACAAACTATATGCTATTCACGAAGAACAAGTAGAAATGCAATTACAACAACTAACAAATCTATATACCATTATTTACAATATCATGCAAAAACTGAATTCACAAAAGAAACCATACACTAACCTACTGGAAAATGAAAATAAGAACAAGGAAAATCATGCATTTGCTGACTAAATTAACTATGCAAAATGAAAGAACACAAAAAAAACAAAATTTCTACCTACTGGAAATGAGGATACATAATATATATATACATCTATTCCTATAATAAAGTGCATGCAAAAAGAACTACTGGACGAAATTTTTGCAAACAAAAGAAAATTCAGCATGCAAACAAGGACTGAATCTGGAAGAAATTTGCAATTCACCAAAGTTGTACATATATACAATTTATATATGAACTACTGGAAAACTACAAGGTGCAATTATCATACATATATATATATATAAGCCATGCAAAAACATGCAAAAAGCTACAAAAAGTCAAACAATTTATTCTAGCCACCTAACTAACATGTAATAACATGAAGTCATGCAATCTATATAAATAACTAAAATACCTAAATCTAACTACTGGAATGCAAAAGATAGTAAAGCAAGATCCATGCAATAATATTTACCTAAATCACCATGCAAACTATACCTAAGTAAAAGCTATGCAATCTGTACTACTACAAAGTAATATGCAGTTTGGTAAAATCATCAAAACAACTAAAACATATGCTAAGTAAAAGAAAACAAAGAACATCAAAGTCATGTAAACACAAAACAAAACATGCAAACTAACTAAATCATATGCAAAAACAATTAATACAAAATACTTGAAATCTGAAAATGAAATGTAACAAAGCTAGTGAAGAGAATTAAATAACTAAACTAAAAATGTTGGTCACTAAACTAGCATTTCTTAGAATTAGTTTCTAAGAATGCTTACTTTTCAACAAAAAGCTATACATGTTTATTTTCTAAAGAATTCAAAGATTACTAGATAAATTCCTAAGAATTGCAAAACTAAATATAACAATGGTGACCTTTTATTGAAAAATCTACTACATGCAAAATCTAATCAAAAATTTCAAAAGAAGAGATTAAAAGCAAAGCTATACCAAAACTTATATCAAATGCAAAGTAAGGCTAACATATAAAAGATAGAAAATAAGAAAAACATATAACATCAATTCCTAACAAAAGTAAGTATCTAGATAATATTCTTCATGAATTGAAGATATTATTAGAATACTAACTAAACTAGAAAACACTTAAAGAAAATAAAGGAATGAAGATGAAATGACAAGATCATGCAAAACTAACTAAGAAATGTAAGACAACTAAACCAGGGGTAAAATCGTCATTTTACATAAAAAATATTCTGGCCGGAGCATCCTTACGGCGTAGCCCCCTCTTCTCTACGGTCGTTTAGATGCGATTACGCCTTACGGAGTTTGATCTAGAGTGCCACGGGCGTAAGGAAGACAGTTAATTCATACGGGCGTAATGCACACAGGGCAACGGGCGTTTAATCCGCTACGGGCGTTATGCACAAAAGGGCAACGGGCGTATGAAATCGTCCACGGGCATAGCGCATTTCCAGAATGTTGCACTTTTGCCTCTGAATTTATCTTTTTTCACCAATTTGCCCCCGCAGTTACCTGAAACATAATATTTGCAATTAAACCCAAAATCAATCAATATATCTCAATTTAATACACTTATAATCACAAATCATGCACAATTTATATCTCAAATCATGATCATATTTGATGTTATCAGATATAGACTTCAATCCTAGCATTCTTGATATTGGTTGATTTACTTGTTGAATGATCCTTATTCACAAATCATATTCATAATTAATTCAATTATATTTTCTACACTAGAATTGAATAGAAGTCTTAGGGAAAAATGATTTTTATAAATTTAAAATCTGAATACTATTATATTTACTAAACTATTTCGATAGGTGCTCTGCCTAGTTGAGTTTATTTTATTAGTGACAAACCTATTTTAATCTTAGAGATTCCTATTATTTTTAGTATTATTTATTCGATTATTTATATTATTTATATATATATATATATAACTCACACATCACTTGTCCTCAAGCAAGTCAATAAGAAAGGTTTAAATAAATACAAAACAATCAAATTGATAAATTAGCAATTTCAAATCATATAAGAGTTCATAAAGGTTTTCCAAAGGTTCCAAACCAATTAGTTTACTTTTCAAAGATCTCATTAACAAATGTAGGGAATGATTTACTAAATATGCCTCATCAAATGTTTTATGTCTAAGTCAAGAAAAATTAATTTGAACAAATCATTTTCAACTCAAATACAAGAAATGATCATAAAAGCATCCTGGGTGAAGTGTGTGCTCTATCTCAATTAGTGATCCAAATAGAAAATTTCTTCCCGAAGAAAATTACTCAAATAGTGGTTTGGTCGATCGAAAACTTCAACAACGAGACATAATCACAATCAAATCTCAAGAAACAAGCCACTTATTCAAAAGTAAATTTTTATTCAATTTATTCTCTTTTTTCAAGGTTTTTATTGTTTGCTTAACAATATCAACTTTAACTACCCTTGTAACGAGTTCCACTCCGATGACTCCCGATCCCGAGGACCTTAGGGCACCGGGAATTCAATTCCCATAAGGAGTGGTGCTCATGTAGCAAAGGATACATGCAAAAAAATCTTTTATTCGACAATTTATTCAACGAAAATAATAAAAATGTGGAATTTTTCAAGTGAAAACGCAAGTCATTTCCATTCCCAAAAGATTTAATACTATTCAAATAAAATGTCCAAAAGTAGTCCACTAATCGAAAAAACTAACCAAGAATAGGCGTGTCAAAAGAGTTTTTCAAGAATTTTCTATAATCATGCTCGTACCAAGTATCAACAAGATGAAACAAATCAAATCTCGAGACTTTTAACAATCAACAAATAGTGTATATCATCGGCTAAACAAATCAAATTCCTACAAAAAGTTCACAAGATAATCATTTCAAGTAAACTAAACATTTTGAAAAATTCGAAAATTTAGCAATTTTTTTTGAAAATATAATGCAAATGGAGATAAAACGAGCACACACACCTACCCCACAACTTGAACATTACACCTGTCCTCGGTATAAAAAGCTAATACCCCACAACTTATTTGAAAAATAATAAGTGCGAGAAAAGAAAATAACGGAAATAGGTGCGGAAAAACTAGAAAAATAAAAGAAAATAAAAACAAGAAAATTTTATTCACAACGGGAAAGTACACTATGAACACAAAAGATAATCACATAAATCCAAATAAATCAAATAGTACATCCCGAGCAAAAAACAAATAAAAACAACAACTAAAAAGAAATTAAATGAAGTAAATAAACCCTATCCGAACATCCGGAACTAACATAATAAACATGAAAATAAAACCTATAATGGAGCATCCAAGAACTAAAGAAAGCGTTATAGACAATTATTGAATGCCAATAACCAAGTAAGACTCGATAAAAGCGGTAAAAGGAAAGGAAAGAAAGACAAATCTTGTTTCCAAGCAAGCATGTTGGATTACTTATTTGTTTTATTCTTTGGAGCTTTTCTCTTCAATGTCTTCTAAAAGGTTCGCTTTCTCCTCCCTAACAACATCATCTTTCGATTCATTCGACGGAATTTTTTCGTCTTGGCTAGGGAGTAGTCCATTGCTCGTTCCGAAATTGCCTGGACAGTTGTCCGACTTCCATACTCAGATTTTGTAGCGGGCTTTCGGTTCTTATAAACCCTCAAAAACAATGAAGAAAGATAGAATACAACAAAACAAAGATGAAAGAAATTACAAGATTAAAAATGTCCTACTACAAACGATCTAGTAAAGAAAACAAAAAGATCAGAAAAACAAGAGAAAGAAATCAAAGTACCTACAAAACGAAGAAAGAAATTAGTAATCGATAACTCGATTTTATATCGTATTTTATACATTAATTGGGTTAAATTCGAGTTAATTATGGAGTTAATTGGACTTAATTGAATGAAAATTACGTAAATTCCTTATGTTTTCGATTTCAAAAGTTTCAAGTGGACCAAAATTGAAGAAATGAAGAAATCAGTGGACTAAAATGCAATTATCACAAACTTTTCGGTCTAGATCCTAAATTTTTCGGTGTTTGAATGTCCCATATCGAAAATTTCGCTTCTTTTCAACTCTACTTCACTCTATAAATAGATGAATCCTCTATTGTTGAGACACACTAGAATCACTCATAACATGAGCATTTTCAAGTTTCTAGCTACTAGAGACTTCACGATAAGCTCCAAATAAGCCACTTTTCAATTTTCTTTCTTCTCTGAGTGTAGAGTTGAGCCTCACCATAAGGGGATACCCTATAGTTTAGTTGAGGGGAGTGATAGCCAAGATCTTTAGAGCGAGATAAGGATCGGAGTACAAGTCTCAAGCGAGATCCGGAGGATTAAGCCACCGTGAAGCAAAGGAGAGCAACACGACAACTTTCTCTTCCTTTTTCTTTTCGTTCTTGTGTTCTTTTCCTTTATATGTTATGATTCCGTGTCCTAGGATTCTCTTAATTTAGATTGATTAATTAATGATTTATACATTTCGGAAAAGATACATTTTAATGTATATTAGTGTTGCTATTATTTTACGCTTTCAATTTGATTCTCAAGTATTGAGTTTATGCTATGAAACTTTGGTTGATGCATGATACTACAATAGTTAATTAAATTAGAGACCCGACCATAAGAGAATTTACCATAAGGGAAATCTAATGGTATATTAAGATATAATAGCCTCATACCAGACTATAATGAAGTTAGGAAGCCTAATAATCTTGAGTTAGTAATCACTGCAAATCTTAAGATTAACTTATTAAATCAGATCGACCTTAATAATTAATATGAAGGGTTTAGGATTACTTGCATGGCCTGTTGAGGTATTCACTTTAGATAACTCTTAACTATGGATTAGTAGGCGATTCAAATTCATAATTGCCTTAGATCTGGTTTCAAGAACCGCTTGGAACATCGTTCACCCTAACAATCATACTTACTTCATTAGAGATCTTAGTTAATTGTTTTC